>VZTZ01035716.1:1082746-1139067 GCA_013400955.1 Drymodes brunneopygia | reverse complement strand
TGGTGTGGGGAACAGGAGCTGTGTCTGGATGCTGATTCCTGAGAGAGGGAACAGGAGCTGTGCTGTGTCTGGATGCTGACTCTGGCTTGTGCTGGTGATTCATCTGAGAACAAGGGGCTTATTCTGCTCTGGGCTGTGCTGTTAAAAGTCTGGTCTTCCCTCACAGTGAGAAAGTGTAAGAGCAAGGCTCACCAAAGAGAACAGTTGACAGCTGCTATTTTAATGTCTTCACTATGACTCTTATCTACCCCTGTGACATCCTCATCATGTATTCATTGTGTACAGATTTCTAAGTTTGTAGAAAAGTCTTTGTCACACGAGAGCAGATATTCAAGGGGTCTCTAGCCGTCCCCAGGAGCCTGCTGGGAGCAGTGAGTATTCTATATCTTCTGCTTTCATAGCAGGGAAAATGCCTCATCCACACCAGGAGCAGTAAGCCATTGTTGCTGTGGCACAGCAGTTGGTGAGATAAGATAATTATGAAGCATTAACAGGACGCATGCAAAATTAGTTGTAGCTCACAAAAGGAAAGAGAATTCAGCAAACTATTCAGAGTATGAATTTTCAGCCGATCCCGTCACAAATGTGGAGAGAGAGAGAAAATGCTAATGAAATGTGAATATGTCAAAAAGATGTAAAAAGAAGAAATGATCAATTGAACACAGTAAATATCCAAATAACAAAAATTGTTTTCAAATGTCACAGATCTGTAAAGCAGTTTTGTTTCTGGGTGCATACATGGATATAAGAAATTCAATAGTAACATGAAACCTGGAAGCAAATTCTTTTGAAATTACCCATTCCCTCAAAATCTTCAGAAATTACTGATTATAAAATTCAATTGTATTATGTAAATATAATAAAAAAACCAGTCCAGAAATCTTTTCATGAGATTGCACTGTATGTGTAGAGGATGCTTGCTTGTGATGTAATACTTCCCACACATTGAAACCTCACAATGAATGGGCCTCAGAACCTGTGCTGAATTTTGGCCCATTAACAGTAATCATTCCAGATGTACTGTAACATTAGGAGCTCCTGCTAAGCCAGGAATTTGTGTAAAAACAGACACTATTCTGTCCAAGCAGAAACCTCTTGGGTTTATACTTCAAAGACAGAATATTTTGGTTTAAATTACAAAGGTTAAAATTGTGTAAAGTTGGTACTTTTTGAACAATCTTAAATACTTTGTTATTAATACATTTTGTGCAAAGGTAAAACAAATACTCCATTGACTAGGAAACCTGTTTTCTCATTCCACTCCAATGTGAATCTGGTGCCACATGGGAGTTCTCAATTTCAATTAATTATCATACTTGAGAATATTTTGTAGCTCAGTACAGAGATGCTTGCTTTTTTTAGCAAGAAGAAATTCTTAGATGCTCAGGAACTCACAAATATTTAATTTAATCTTGGAATTTTGACTAGGACAGAATTTTCTATAACTGCACAAGGGGGCTATAACAATTAATTGGATGGCTACTAGCTTATGGCTATAAGTGTGGTCTTTGGATAGTGTAATGTTTATATAAACTCTATTTTGCATGATGCACTGACTGACTACTCTGTATAATGAACAGAGAAAACCTTTTAAGATAGCTGAGATTTTTGGCCTCACTTCTTTGACTTTTCTTTTTTGCACAGTTTTGGTCCTCTTTTAAATAGCACATTTTTGAATGCAGCACTTCAAGTAAGCCATTTGACAAACTGGTTAAATATCTTTAAATAAGTTAATCCCATTTGAGAAATTGAGCTTGAATTATGCTGGCATGTAATATTGAATATGTAACAGAGGAGGGTAAAAATCCATATTGTACATGTAAATGGATAAAGCATGGAAGCTTGTGGAAGGGAGAAGGACATTAGAGAACAGTTTATAAATATCCACTGATTTGTGATTTTGGTGATAACTAACAAATTGTATAAAACACTTCATATAAAAAAACACTAAAACTGGGCAGAGGTGATTTTTATTCTGCTTAGTATACATAGTCTAAGAATTGTTGCAAATCCTTTGATAAATTCATCTTTCCATGTCTTGCCACTGGTCAGTGTTCTCTAGTTACAAATACTCCTACCTCACCAGATGGAATAAGAATGGCATAACTGTTAAAGTGTTGTATGTCCTGTGGAGAGTTAGGGAATGATGCTTGTGAAAATATGGCTTCACTGGGATGAAGGACAGAGAATGTTTTAGAGAAACCCTCATGGATGCGCTACCACCGTCCTGCGCTGCTCTAGCAAAGTGGGTCTGGTACAGGATGGTTGAGATGCAGAGCCCTTTAAGGAAGGTGCTTTTTGACCTGCATTTCAGAGCTGCTGCTCCCTGAGCAGTCACGTGGACGTGTGACTCCCACACACCTTGTGCAGGTGTGCAGGGTGCATCCCTGAGCTACAGCAGAAAGCAATTCTAGTGAAGAAGGGTTGTGGAGGCAGAATGCGACGTGCTCTTGAAAATGTGTCTAACACCACAGTGCCTTATGCCTCAGGACAGAGAAACAGAAGAGCCCAGTGCTAGACTGTGTTTGAAAATCAAATTATTTATAAGGAAGATTGAGGAAAATTTTCTCCAGGTTTTTTTAGCATAAATCATTCTGCTGAATTTAGGTTAGTGATGCTGGCACAATTTCTTTTTGTCTTTCAGCTGCTCTGTAGCCCTTTCTGAATTTTGTTCAGATGAACTATTTTCAAGCATTGTTTTGAGCGAGATCATAATCTAGCAGAAGGGGAAATAAAGGCATCTGGCTAGACTCTTCATCAACTAACCATGGCCAAGAAAGTCATTAAAGCAAATTAAAAACCAAACATGGTTTTCTCACTTCTTTACTAAATGCCAGAGTTATTCATCTCTGAAAATGGACAAACACCATCTCAGTCAAGCTGTCATTATGAAGAGGAACAGAGAAGTTATAGTTTGAATGCTAATCAAATTCTTATTTATCAGTCTCAGCTGTGCTGGTTTGGTAGGCATATGCCAAAAAATTTAACAAACATTTTGTCTTCCAAAGAGCAAAGTCTATGTTTGCTTGTCTTCTTTTTAAGTGATCTTTAATACACACTATTAATGAAAGACAAAATAGAATACAATAAAATGAAAATATTGGTCTTGCTGAGAGCACATCCTGTGACACAGTATTGACAGAATGGCTGTTTCACATCTGAAGAAAAGACTTGATGGTAAAACTAGTTTGTGATGGAGAGGATTGCAGTTTTTTGACATTTACCTGAGGTACCTGGTGACAAAAAAAGAAGGATCACAAGGACGAGTAAGACAAAAGTTTAGTAAATTCCTTCAAGATGTGTAAAAATGCTTGAAATCAGACTGTTTTACTGATTTATTTTCTGTAGTGTCACTACAAATACTATCTGAATATCTGAAACCACTGGGCAGTTAAAAGATACTATGTCTCATACTCTCTCTTGAGATTCCCATGTCTGTCTTGTTTTCCAGTGAAGTTCCTGTAAAACGCTGTCTTTAGCTTTTGCTGTGCTTGAACTGGGTCTGTTACTTTACGGGAGATGGTTTTGACTTTCTTTGTGTTAAAGGTGGTTGTGATACATCATTTGGAAGTGCCACACGTCTTTCAATTGGTAAGCTTGTTAATGAAAAAAGGGAGAAGTTCCAGGGGAAGGGGTCAGTGATGAGGGCAGAGGTGGGGCTGGTTTTAGCTCTGTGGTGTGGTGGTGCTGCCTGTTTCCTTGTCCTGCTGCCCCAGCAAGAGTGGGCTGCTGAAGTCTGTACAGATTCAAGGCACTAAGGATGGGTTAGCAAAGCAGGGCACACTGACAGCTGATGTGATTTGGCAGCTGACGTGTGACACAAATCAGAACTGTTTCCCCCATCTCTGCTGCTGCTGTGCTGCTGCCAGAGTGGGGTGATCCAAGTGCTGGGCTCCAGCTTTCTCCCGTACACACACATGTGGTGTTCAGCACTCCTGGGCCTTGGGAACACCAGGTTCTGTGTGCTGCATGATAAACACCTGATAACAGCACCTCGTGTGCATTGCTTTGTGTCCTTTGAGGACAAACCTTGTTTCTGAGTACAGATCCCACATGAGCACAGGCCAGCCAGACCCATGGACAGCTGAAGCACCTCTGCCTGCATATTTTAGATGTTGGTAATTTGGATCAAAGAGGAGCTGTGTGTGAGCTACAACAGCAGGCTAATAAGAGTAACACAGGTAGTCCAGGGAAGCTGTGGCTGCCCCATCCCTGGAAGTGCTCAGGGTCAGTTTGGATGGGGATTTGAGCAATGTGGTCCAGTGAAAGGTGTCCCTGCCCATGGCAGGGGTTTGAAATGAGGTGATCTTTAAGGTCCTTCCCAACCATTCTCTGGTTCAGTGATGGCAGCCCTGTGTCTCCTGTTAGAAAATATTATTGGTCAATTTGTTTAAAGGCTTTACTAAGCATTCAATACTTCTAAAACCCACCTCTGCTGTTAATATAATTGGCTTATTTTTTAAATACTTAATTGCCTTTAGCAAATACATGAAACAACTTTATTAATGACCATTTTGCTATCTTAGATCTTGCTGAGGATAGGCTGCCTTTTATCTCTGCCTTTCAAGAAATAGCCATACCCTAAAACTTCTCCAGATTCAAATCATGGATTTTAAGTGGTGATTCCAGGACATGACCTATACAGGTGGCTTTAATAACTGTAGAGCAATGCTTACATTTCTGGGCAAATCCCTTCAGGGACTTTATGGGTCACCAAAACTGGATATTTAGGAGAAAAGAAAGCATTGATTTTATGCCGTAGTTGATGTTTGCCTTGCTTTTGGAGCTTTAGCCTAGCCCAAGTACAATGAGTGAAGGAATTTAATGCCTTTGGTTCTAGCAGGACTTAATGTTTTAGAGTTTACAAGTTGAGTTCTTACGAGATATCCCCATTGACTTACAGAGAGAGATCAGAATGATTTACAGTCACTGCTGGACTTTAGAATGATTCCCAGAAGCCTAAGCCCAGTAGTACTTCAATAAGCCACTGTAATAAGATATTTTATTGTTATGGCTTTGAATGTCCTGCAGTGTACGGTAATTCAGATATAAAATAATTAGAGGCAATTAAAGACCATTATAGTAAGGTTTACTTTGTGCTAATGACAGACTGTTTGACTGGAGGAAAAATACTTCTAAAGTCATTCAGGGAACATGATACCTAGTCAAGGTGGGAAAAGGAGCACGTCTGAGATTTGAGTAGGAAGAAGCCTAAGAAGCCTAAATAGATGTGGACTTTTCCTTTCACCACACTCTTCTCTTTCTTTACCTATCCCCCAAATTCCAATATATCTTATAATTAAACATTTTATTCATTAAAGATGTTCATTAAACTACTACAATAATGTACAACTTTACATCATGAAAGGATATTTCTCAACACATAAGAAGAAAAGATACAAAGTTTTGTGTTTAGCTGCTGATTTTTGATAGTGTTTTATTAAATATATTAAAATCAATAATGCTAATTTTCCAACTCTAGCAGAAGATTTTTAGTAAAATAGATATTTTATTTACTTTTAAATAAAATTCAGCAATCCTCAAGCGTCTGTCAGGAGAGAAGGCATTCAGTTTAGACAACTTAAAAAATAAATATCACAGATATTCTAAGTCTTGAACACTTAGGATTACCGTCGCCACTTCTAATCTATATTATGCTTGAAAAAATTACATTATATTGGTGATGGACATCTGCCCTTGTGTGGAAGAAACACTCTAAAATTCTGGAATTCTAAAGCACCCTCTGACCTTTACCACTGTTTTCTCCAAAAGCAGAGTAGGACAAAAGAGCTGGCTAAACATGAGTGGCTTGTTATAAATTTGATAAACTGTAATTTTAGTTTATGCACAGATGAATTAAACTTTTACTTCTGTAGTTACAGAAGTACTACACATCAACAGTAGTAGAACATATCTGATAGAGTTACCTAACTGCTGTTTCTTCCCTTGGAGCCCCCAAAAAGTACAGATTATGCCCAATATCTGAAAGCTTCCCTTCAGTGCATTTCAAATTCTTATTGTATTCACTGCTGGTCACTGCACTGCTTGTAACTCATTCTTGCCTCTTTCTTATTTGAAGAGAAGCCTGTATAGAAATAAAAAGCCATGAACAAAGGTAAAATGGATAAAAATTTCTTTAGGTACAACTGTGCATGTAAGATATTCCATGTCAGGCAGTTGTCCTTTTGAGATCCATGCTCTGTCTCTCACAGCAGATAACTCTCCAAGCAGCCACTCATAAAGTTCTCCAAATAAGTGATTTTCTCTTTTGTAAGTAAACATGAAAATAAATGGTTTTGCAAATATCCAGCAGGAGATTTGTACAAATGTTAGTGCATCCAACTGCTTTAATACATCACCATTGAAAAGAATTAGTTTTACCAAGCTGAGTGCGAACAGCTTTGCCAGATCCTCACCTACAGTGATGCTGGAGGAAAATACAGCTTTTAACACATAAACATTGGAAACGAAGGAAAAATATTTGTGAGTCCATGAAGAATGCAAATGTTAACACAGTTTTAATGTGAACCATAAAGACAAGCATATAACTTAAATATTGCTCTTTGTGTGAAAATAAGCAAATTTCCTTCTAGCTGTCTTAAAATAAGTGATTACTTCTCCTCTGAGAAGTTTTTAAAACAGAAATGATAAAATTTAATCCCTGCAAATGGGCTGTAATTGCAAATTTTAGCAGTACTTATGAAGAGGACCTAAGTATGGAATTCTCTCTGGGATCTTTTTACAGTCTCAAAAGTAAGAACTCTAATTTCCAATGCTGTCTGTTATATGAATGACCAACTCCTATGGAATAAAATCCTTTCTGTATCCATATTTTCTAAGCTGAAAGACCTTGACAGAGAGTGGTAAATTTATAACCTTACAGCAGCTCTAATTTAGGGTGCAGTGATGTGAGACATCCCGTGCAAGAAATGTTACTAAAGTTGTGAACATAAGTAAGAAAGTTGTATGCATTGAAAATGTAAAGCAATTGAGAATGTTTCCTAGACTTCTTAGTGATGCTCCATTTATCTAATTTTGTGCACTTCTGCAGAAGGTATACCTGCTGCAAAGTCCTGTACATCCTCATATCTATTCAGAATTTGCCATAATCTACTGGAAAGGAACAACAGAATCACTATTTAAGGATCTAAGCATAATAAAACTTACACTGAGGTGAAAAGAATCAGTTTTTTCTGGTTTTACAGATGAAAGGAAGTGAAGCATTATCTTACTAAGTTAAAAGGCAGCACATGGAAACCATTTGAATTGCCACTATGTCGACCACAAAAGCTCTGTCTTTAGATCATGATATCAATATCCAATTCCTACAGTAATTCTTCAGGCAGTCACTGTTCTCAGAAAATCCTTCCCTTGTTTTGTAGAGAGTCATGAGTCTGGAAGCTGATTTTTTTTCCTTTAGCTGAAGAAATGGGAATTGGTAACAAATACTTCATTCACTGTTGTTCCAGGCAAGAGCATGAGTGCTTATCACTATAATCACAGCTAAGAAGAGACCGAAAGAGATGAAGGAACCTCTTTAGATCTGGTAAACTTTATATCCTGAATTAGATTTTGACTTCCCTATAAACTTTGTTTATATGAAAAGAAATTGTGTTTCTTTACTCTTTGTTAATTTCATAACGAAGAGAAGAATCTCTTTTAAAAGAACAGATTTTTTTTAATTATTAGCCAAACATCATACTGCTGTATTTACTTAGTTAATTTTATGATTTGTATTAGCATCTTTTCTGTATTACATTGCTTTACAGTGTTAAAAGCAAGGGAAAATAAGCTTTGAAAAACCTATTCTTAAATTGATAACTGCAGGGTCTCTAGTAAAACTCTCCAGGTTCTTCTGGCTTACACTTGATTTGCTTTAATAAGGGTTATGGGGAATGAAAAACTATTGAAACTGCATTTTAAAATGCCTGGCAACAGACAGGTGGAAACGACTTAGAATTACTATTTTTCATTACTGAGGGCCCCTCAGGACTGCACTGGAAAGAATCCTGTCTGCCCCAGATAAGAGTCTCCCAGCAGTTTAATGTGCCAATCAGTTGCGCTCAGCAGCCCGGAATCATCATATTGCAGCTATTGAATAGTTCCAGACCATATGCTCAGAAGGATGGGGAATGTGGTGTGTGTCACACTTCCAAAGAATGATGATGAAGAGCATTAATATGCTGATGAAGAGGGGGAAGAAAAATAGAGAGAAATTTTGAAGGAGCAAACTCACCTGTGTTACCGAGCCTGACAGATCCATTGTACTAACTCTTCTATTTCACATGTAAGTTTGAGTCACCATGAGGCCTGCATAACGCTGAATTACTTGGTATCTTCCTTTCTCTTCCTCCGCCAATATGTTCTCTCTTTTGATTTTTAGACAGAAAAGAGTTAAATCAGAATCCAAATGTCAACAAAAGTTGCAATGAACGTTTCATCCAGCTGGCAGCCTGGAAATTATTTGTGTGCATTTGGGGTCTAATTACTGTACAACAACTGAGTGAAGGACCAAGTATGGCTCCATTCATATTAAATAACACACTAGGAGCTTGAAGGAGGAATGATAATGAGGGTTCTGAGAAGATGGGAGAGCAGTAAGAAAATGCATTTTCATATAGATTTTATCCTTTCTAAAAAATCACAGTGACATCATTCCATAACATACGGATAGTCGATGGGCAAACGAAAAACAGGTCACAAGGAGCTGATCTTGTAGCCAGCTTTTTCTGCGTGCCTCATCCTTTAATACACAAAACTGTAGAGCAAATTAGGAATTGGTATAAGCAGCTGAAATTCCGGCAACTTCTATATTTATCATGGGCAATCTTCATATCGCTCCAGTCTTTTATAAATTCTACTAACCTATATATAGGAGGGGCAGAAATGCAATATGGGAAGAGTTCCAGAGTAGTTGTTTAAAACAACAGAACAAAACATCTAGAAATTACTGCAAAAATGAGGTATTTCAATCAATAAAAACAAACATGCCCTTTGAGGAAACGGAATTCAAATAACCCAAAAAATAATTTTTGATTGAAGCTAGTCTTAAAGATATGTATGTATGTAATGATCTTCTCTGATACCATTACAGCAATAATTTTTCATAACATAGACATAGATGCACTAAATTTGCCAGGATTGTGAGGTATAATGGCTTGTACAGTGTGCTTTTCTAAAGAGCACTGAAATCAAATTCACAGATTCAGACAGCTTTTAAGAACTGAGTTGCCTTCAGGCTGAATAGATGTCTTAGTTTGGGAGGATGCTCTCATTTTCCTTTGTCACTGTAACAAAAGTCACTGATTAACAATGCATTCAATTGTTATGAGATAAATTACAGGATTTTTCACATTTATTCTTTTTTATGTCATCCTTTTGGCTTTCTGATTACTCATGAATTTTCCTTAGTACCTTTCTCTGTTCCCAAATAAAAATTAATGTTACATATTTTGTTTCAGCCCATACGATGTTAAGTTCCAGCCTAGTGGAACTAAATGAATATTGGCTCTGATTGTGTAGAGAAGAGTCCAGATTATAATTTTTTAAATATAACTTCTTATCATGAGGCAGATTCTCTAGAAGTGTTTTGACTTTGGTTTTCTTCCAGTCTGGGACCAGACTGTAAATTTTAAGGAACAGAATGGACACATTTGACTGTCTTTCTTGAACAGTAGAAGCACAGTTCAGAAGAGGAACAAAACCAAAGTCAAAACACATTACATTTATTGTTTTGCAGGCTTTTGGGCCAGTCCTATTTAATATCTTCATTGATGATCTGGATGAGGGGGTTGAGTCCACCATCAGTAAATTTGCAGGTGACACCAAGTGTCGATCTGCTGGAGGCTCGGAGGGCTCTGCAAAGGATCTGGAATGGTTGGATGGATGGGCTGAGTCCAATAACATCAAGTTTAACAAGTCCAAGTGCTGAGTCCTGCACTTTGGCCACAGCACCCCCTGCAGTGCTACAGGCTGGGGACAGAGTGGCTGGACAGTGCCCAGGTAGGAAGGGACCTGTGGGTACTGGCTGACAGCTGACTGAACATAAACCAGCAGTGTGCCCGGGTGGCCAAGAAGGCCAATGGCACCTGGCCTGTATCAGGAATGGTGTGGCCAGCAGGACCAGGGAGGTCACTCTCCCCCTGTACTCAGCTCTGGTGAGGCCACACCTTGAGTGCTGTGTCCAGCTCTGGGCCCCTCAGTTCAGGAAGGACATTGAGATGCTTGAGCACGTCCAGAGGAGGCAACAAGGCTGGTGAGGGGCTTGGAGCACAAGCTCCGTGAAGAATGGATGAGGGAGCTGAAAGAAAGGAGGCTCAGGGTAGACCTTATCACTCTCTACAGCTACCTGAAGGTGGCTGTAGTCAGGTGGGGGTTGGACTCTTCTCACAGGCAACCACTGACAGAACGAGAGGACACAGCCTTCAGCTGTGCCAGGGGAAGTTTAGGTTAGATGTTAGAAAAAAATTCTCCACTGAAAGAGTATTTTGTCTTTCCCACTTGATGTTTTCTTCAGTTTATGAGAATATCTTTTCAATTTGTATGGGTGAAGGTGTCAATAATTATGAGTGACAGGTATGGAAATCAATCAACAGAGTACTCCACTTTAGACAGTTTATGAAAAATAAACATGAAAAAGTAGCTTTTGTGTCTTTAACTTATGCAGAAGTGTTTACTTTTCTACTCAAGTCCTTGCTTTCAGTTTTTTTCAGGTTTCCAAATTGAAGTTTACTCTTGCATTCTCTCTGCTATACTTGCAAGCTTCCATTTCAAGCCGGTGAACAAACCAACTTATTTATTTCCAAATGGTAGTGTGTCTCCTGTAGACCTATATGATGGAGTCACCTGCCTTTCATTACCTGTACTTTTCAACATCTTCCCACCTCATCAGGTACCTCTCAGAGATGTGAAATATCTGGTTTGAAAAAGTCGGATGTTTCACCACTCAGCATATGTTTGTTTTTCTCACCTGAGCTGGTACATATTACTGAAGGTGAAATTTCAGGGCGCAGTTCTCAGAATCTCTTCGTCACGATGGTGAACCCACTGTGTCATTTTGCAGTTGCAGTGTGCTGCTTGGTGCTCACTTTCACAGAATCAGTTGGGGCTGGGTTTGACAGAGAAGTGATATTATGTCAAAAGGCCTGGACTTCAATCTGTGTTTGACCATGCAACTTGTAGTAAATTTTCTTACCTTTCTTGACACTTGTTCATTGCAATCAAAAAAATCTTGCCTTTATCTGGAGCAAACACAAGTGTTATACTTGCTGTAGTTAGTACTTTATGACAGAACAGTGTGAAGCTGGCTAATAAAAAAATGGAAACTGTGCAGGTACGTTGTGTGCTGAAAACTTTTTCTGGAGAAATTATTGAATGTGTTGAATTCCACATCTGATCAATATAAAAATTATTCTGGCTGCTGCTGGACCTGGCAAACATTTTCATCAGATTTGGCTTCAATCTGTAGTGAGACGTGTTTACAGAACTAATTTCTAAATGCTTCTCTTATCAAAGGAAATTTTTATTATTTTTGATAAAAAATTACTATCTCCTGAACTGCATCATTTAAAATTGAAATAGAAAGCTATTTTCTTTCAGCTCCTTTGAAAACTCCCTAAGAACCTTCCCTTGAATAAAATATATTCTCTTTGATCTGAACAGGCCTGCTTTCTGCACTTAATGAAGTATCATTGTAACACAACAGGTTTTAATTCTTTTCCCATTATCACCTTAACTCTAATTCTACCAGAGCTTCCTATGTGACTGATTCCTTTGTTCAGAATGTGGCTTTCTCTCAAACAAAGAAGCTGAACCAGAATTTTTGAATTTATGGCACACTTGTTAAAAAGCCAGCTGCACTGCATAGCCCCAGGTAACAGCTACTGAGCAGGGCTGCAGGTACCAGGCACACACAGAGCCACGTGTGTGGGATCCCTTAGGGGCTACATCCGTGCCTTCCTGTTCAGCTGAGCCAGAGCTGTCACTAAATTCTGGGGCCAAGAGTAGCAGAAGGACCTTCATCCCCCTCCGAGTTCCAGAGCAGCTCGTTGTGTTCTCCCTGTGCCCTGCACAGCTGCAGGAACGACTGACGTGGGGCTGCAGATGTGAGCCAGGGAAACAGCACTTCAAGGGACCTGCTCTGTTCCAATCAAAGTTTCCAGATGTCAATGCTTGTTCCCTTTTAGTTCAAAATAAATCTGTTTGAATCTTAAAATTGCAGCATTCTGCCTTCCTTGTCCCTCAGCTCCTATTTCTTCCTGCTGCCTGTATCTCATTGCAGTAGTCCACCTTCTGGAGCACAGTCTCTTACTTTTGACTTTACAGGGAATGTGGCCTGGCAAAAGACCAGTCGTGCCTTTCTGCCAGTTCCTCCTTCAGCTTTATTTCATCAGTCAGAAGTAAGTGTGATTGTAGTAAGTGCACTTATTGATATATTTTCTTCGTTTTGAGATTGTACCATCTAATTTGGCAGCTTTTGAAGTGAGCTGCTAGCTCAGATGGGAAACATTTTATAGAAGGGATGAGGTTTGTATTTGAAGGTGCCAATGAAATAACAAATAAATAAACAAAAATCAAGTTGTTCTCATTTCAAGGTGGTTCATTATTTGGCCAGAGAATTGAAAGACTGTAACAGTACATACTAGAGCTGTTTGGTGGTTTTGATGTTATTGTATGGCAGTCCAGGTTAGGGTTACTTTGTGATTCTGTAATGAGACACTAAAAATATTGGTGGACTATATTGTAATCGGTTTTTTCTTCATAAAAAGAGTAAGTGGGGTCATTCCTCTGTTTACTTAATTTTGATGTTGTATGACTTTTTACATTTTCTTCCTACATGTAGACAGGAGGGATTGGGGCCTACACAGTAACCAGAACATTACTGCTCAGCAAGATGGATTGCTCAATCATTCTCATTTGGGAATGAGAGCTACCATAGCAGCAGTTTAGTCCCTGCACTCAAAAGGCACAGAATTACCCATTTGTCCACTGAGTTATGCAGCTGTGGTGTTTTAGGACAGACACCTGTTTGCTTTTCAGTAATGTTGTGCTCATTCTTTATTCTTTTGAATACAGAGTCATATTGATTTAGATCAAATTTAGGAGGAAAACAAGGCTTCAGGGAAAGATCACTGTGATAGGCATCAACAGAGGGCTAAATATCTGCAAGTTTGTCACAAGATGCAGTGAAAAGCTGCACTGATCTGTTGCCTACTCTTCCCCTCCCAGCTCTAGCTGCTTACACGCTTTCTTCCTTCAGGAGATAAGCAGGATACTTTGGCTTAGTCTGAACTGCTCATTCGCTTAAATAATTTGATCAGCGCTGAATCAAACTGAGTGCTAGGGTTGCATAAGTTCTGCATCCCATTGCCAGCCTTGAATCCATATTTTCACCTCCTTGACCAAATGTGAGGCAGGCAGGTGTTTGCAATGTCTGGCAAAGTGGATAATGGAATGGGCCTCCTTAGACTTTACAAAACAGCTGTGTGAAATGTTAATGTTATTGTGTGGGTCAGCTTGTGCATGTGGGCAGAAGGGGGA
The DNA here is from genome assembly GCA_013400955.1 of Drymodes brunneopygia. Taxonomy (NCBI): domain Eukaryota; kingdom Metazoa; phylum Chordata; class Aves; order Passeriformes; family Petroicidae; genus Drymodes; species Drymodes brunneopygia. The sequence continues at coordinate 1,125,528 of VZTZ01035716.1, read as the reverse complement.
GTCCAGGCATTATCAAAGACAAATTTGTTTTAGCATATTTGGTATTGTTTCTAAAACATTTTCCCCTCACAAATTAATTGCATATGGATGTGGGGTTCTATTGTGCTGTTGATGGTTTATATTATGGTATAGGCATTCTTTCTTCAGTCTGCTCAACACTACACCTGATAGGAGTGTATTAAGCAAAGTGACTGTTTTGTCTTTCTTTCTCAGAGAGATACAGTGACAATGATAGAGTTTATTTGTTCCTAGATAACATTGTGTTTATATGTTTGATATGAAAGTCAGTATGAACAGGTGTGCACCATTCTTGGAACTAAGGGTAAAGAGATTCATCTCTCCAGGCTGAGATTGAGTTCCTCAGTCCTGGAGCACTCTGAGAGGACTTTGATGAGAAATGTTTAACCCTAAAGGAGATCCCATAGTGTAAGAGGAGCAAACTCATCACTAGGCTTTGTCCTTATGGCCATCAAATTCCCTGAGTCCAAGCCATCAGGCACTGATAGTAAGGACTGTGTGGAACTTCAATATCTGTGAGAAGTGACTTTAGATAGAAAACTCTTATGTTTTTCTATGTGTCAGTGTTATTGAGGAAGGACAGTGAGACATTTTGGACAGCTGGAGTGGAAAAGCCATGGTACCAGAAGTTTTATTTTGACCTGATCAATGGGTGAAATGAAGTTGTTCAATTAATCTTTTGTAATTTGGTCTATGCTTAATTTGGTGTCCCTGGTGTTGTCTGCTGACATCAGAAATGGAGCACTCTGTTACATGTGCCTTCACCACTGTGCCCCCACCTGTGTACACACAATGCACACCTTTAAGTAGAGATAATTTGGGGTGATAGTTTTGGTTGGGTGTATTTGGGTTTGTTTGTTTGTTTGTTTTTAATGCTTTTAGTGAGGGTTTGGGTTTTTTTTCCCCCCACAGATTCTGACCCATAGATTTTTTTTTTTTAAAACAGGAGCAATGATGAGATAAACAGTTATGATTGCCTTGTTTAATAGAAGATGCCTATTGTATAGCAGTTTAGTCAGATTAATTCAGTCCAACCTCCAGCTGAAAGGACAAGCTTTAAATAACATACCTCAGGTTCTGCTGATTTTGTTTAAGAGAAGAAACAAATGAGGGTCAGTGATATTTCTTTACAATTCAAAAACTTTTAAACATAAATACCTGCCTTGAAATTATTAAGTATCCTTTTATGAATTCACCCAGAAGTGCATTTGTAAATATGCTGTATATAACTCATGTAAATACTATACCATGATAAAATGTGATTTCAAAGATAAACTTGGTCTTAAATGTTCCTAGTTTAGGTAACCCTAGCCAGGCAAACACTGTCTTTAAGGTAATGTCACTCTTTTGATGAAGCTCAAGGCAGAGCTGTGGGACAAGAGCTGTAGGTCAGAACATAATATGTATGAAATGATCAAATACATAGCTTACACTATAAAGCAGCATAAAACCCAAAAGGTATTTTAAAATCCTCTTTCTCAGGGATTTCTGAATGTAATTCCATATCTTCTCACTGAGATAAAAATATACTCTGTGGATTACTCTAATTAAGCAGTATTAGATACAGCTTAAATCTATTTTGCAAATACGTTTAATAAATATCTCCATTCAGTCTCCAGATATGTTTTGTGTCTAGAATCTAATAAATCCAGCTTGCTGAGCTTGGTTCAGCAGCCTGGTATTTTCTATTCTGTGTCGTGGGGGTTTTTTTAAGTTCTGATTTTTGAAATATTTAGGTAGCAGACTCGATGAGATAAAGACCAAGTACGGAAAAGCTGTAGAGCATTGAGATAAAATTCAGTAAAAATGGCCAAGAAACCATAATTTAGATGCCCCAGTACAGCAAGAAATGTTATTTCAGTATGAATAAAACTGACATTTCTGTTACAAACATTTATTTTTTCTAAGGGAAAGGCTCAGTATATGATATCATGATTTTTTAGGCTGCTTGAACATGGGCAGGCCAATTAGCAGTGATTGCTAACCCAGGACAGCAGTGGCTGACTTCAGTCACTCCAGGGGAGTGGCTTCAGGCTGGGCAAGTGAGGCAGAGCTGCTGGGGGACCAGCTGGTGAGGATGAGCCAACATCCACCCTAGGAGTGCCTCAGGAATGTTGTTTAAAGTTGTTTCCTGCTGTTTCTGGGCTGGGTGGGCCCAGTGCCCATCTGAGACTGGAGAACATCCAGGGTGCTCCTGCAGCTTCACCCAAGAAGGGTTTGGCTCCTGCCCTGAGCCTGCCCTGGGGAGAGCAACAGTGGGGAATTGGGACATCCCAAACCTGGCCTGAGCTCTTTGTTCCCACCCCAGCCAGAAGGCTTCTGCTCTGAAGAGAATAAAATTGAAACCTTTTTTTTTTCTTCTGTGACCGGCATTTCATGTGGAAAGAGAAATCTGGTTTTTACAGGGTTTAGCCCCTGGAGTTTAGGTTTTGCAATAGTTAGTTTTCTGGTTTGTTTTATTGGATTTCTAATTCCATTTAAAATAGGAACAAGAGGCATTTTGGGAGCACTTTCCTTATGATGGCTTTGCTTCTAAGGTTAAGAGCCATATTAGAGATGTACAACAGTTAGAAGAGGAATGAACTTGAAAGACTGGATTTGAGTCCACAAGTGAGCAAATATAATGGAGGAAAAAAATTACTGTGTGCTCTTCTTGTCTGTATTTAAAATTCTGAGTACAGAAATACATGACATATGTGTATGTATTCCTCCTCAATCTTTTTTTTACAAGGAATTATAATCTGAATGGTTCAGCATATTTAAGCTTTAAGTTAATATAGTTTAAATTTTGAGATATAAGTTACCACTAATCCAGGTGCCAAACCTTACACTGACCTACCCCTCAGTGAATCAAAACATTTAGTGTGACTCAAGATAACACTTAGAAATGTAGAAATAATATAATTTGCTATCACATATTTCTATATGGAATCAAAAACTTTCACCTGCCATCTGGTGGGAAAAAAATGAAAAGCTACAATATGTGAACCTCCTAACTAAGGACTACACCTGTTTTCTACTTGCTAGTAGTATAGAAATATGCAGTGCTAGTTCTATATAAAGAAGATTTTATTCTTACATTCCTGACTTCTTTCCTGTGTATGCTACAAGAATAAGAATTTTTTTGATCCTTTTTTTCTTCTATATCAAAAGGACAAAAGAGTAATTGGGTTCACCAGTTCTTCATATTTGCTTGAATATAAACCAGCTACCCTTCATGGTCAGAGCATGCTCGTAGGAAATAAAACAAGGCAGATATGATAGGAAAACATAAAAATGTATTGATTAAACCTTCTGGGAGATTTGGTTCTACAGTAATATTCAATCACATGTCACCTTCAGTGCACTAAATAAGTTCTAAAAGTTTTTAATATTCCATATCACTGAATAAGTCACAAAGGAAATCACTGTCTGCAGCAGTTCTCTCTTAATCAGGAATATTGTTCTAATGAGCACTATATTCTTTCATCTGAGTTATGGTTTTGAAAACAGTGTAGGAAAACATTCTTAACTTCACTCTTAGCAGAAAAGTTTCGCTTAAGGCTGGGAAATTTGTGCTATTGCCAGTGTGTAGTTAAGTTTTAAGTGTGCATTTCAGTAAGAAAGAAGTAGCTGCCAGCTTTTAATTGTGCTAGTCCCACAGCAGGGACAACAGCGCTGTGTGCATTGGAGCTGGGCTCTCTTTGGGTACTTGTGGTAGTAAAAGTTCCAGTTAAGGAAGCAATTCTGCTTTCATGCTGGACAAGTAAAAGCAAGCAATAAAGCAGTGAGATTAACTTTGGTGTTTTTACTAGAATCTGTAGCTCTGAGAACTTTGAGAATAAAACTCCTTTTACTACAAACTGAGGAAATAGAGTCTGAATATCTTGGAGATAATAAATGTGAAACAACACGAATTTTTTCACCCATTTCAGTATGCCAGCCTCTTCATAGTCTAAAATAACTACAGTGGCAGCTTTTAATTGGAGTTTATCCATAATCAGGAGTAATAAGTGATGTTGAATTTATGGTGTGTTAAGTACCCACAATAATTTGTTATGTGGAAAAATCTGAGGCTGATTAGTTATCACCTATAAAGACTTTCCTTTTGGGCCCCAGAGTGTCCACATGGGAGCTCAGCAGGAATGCCAAGTACATGCAAGGTACACAATCTAGCCAATAGTCTTCTGAAGAGCAAAAGTCTCCCTATGAGCTTTTGGCCTTCAGAACGTATTTATACTGAGCTATTCCATCTCCTCTGAGAGATGGAACTGTCCACAGTCTGTATTGAGCTGAATGCTTGTGTAAAGATTTTATTCTTTAAGGTTGTGGTGTAATTCTAGGCAATATTAAAAAGTTTGGGAGCTTTACCTGTCCCTTAGGTTTTGTTCTAGTACACAGGGGATTCATTTTGAAGGATATAATAGGTCTTAAGCTTGTCAGTCTGCACTATTTATTAACCCATTAAACTGTTTACAAGTTGTTTAATAAATAAATGATGACATTTTAAAATGTCATCAGGAGTCAATGAAATCTTCCAGACTCAGAAATTATGTAGGCTCTAAACGTCCTTGATTCTGATTTGTCCCAAACAGAAGTCAGGTGCCTGTCCACCTCTTGAAGATGCAGGTTAATGATCCAGGATTAACTCTAGTTACATTTTGTGTAGTTTAATTTTTCTTGCACTGTAATTATTTCAAATAAGCTCACATTAGTCATTCCAAACATCATTAACAGGAAAAAAACCCAACAAAAAAAAACCTAAATCAGCAAAGACCGGTGATAGAAAATGTAACAGCAGGTAAATTCAGCTGATTTATAGAGGCAAATAACGCCTGAGCTTGGAAATGGGTTTATCTTTGTATTGCTCACAAAACTATGGAAACTTAATGGAAATGGAAGTTTGTAGAATGCATTCTTCTCCTCCTTCAACCTATTATAGTCTACAATGTTGATGCAGTAAATTACTAATCTAAATATTTGGCTTTTCCAAAGATCACTGCCTTTTACCTGAAAGGGATTATCCATCTAATTTTATTTTGGTTTGCTTTAGTCATCAGGATGACTTCAGGGTGCAAGTTATCTGTACAGTGTGACAGTTCTTCCTTGCCATGAGCTTGCATATTGCAAGCAAGGTTTCGTGGAGACTTACTGCTGATTAAAATGTTGTTACCACTTCTGTTTCCTTCTCCAGACCCAGTAAATAACCATTAATTTGTAACATTTTTTCACAGCTGATATCTTGCAATGTATTTTTCTCATTAAATATAGTATATAAATACTATACACATTGAAATGCTGTAATGTGTTCTTCACTCAACTCTTTTGTTGTCTGTCTGAGCATGTTGGTCTTGTACATTTAAATAATTAATTTTCTTTTTCAATATCTAGTGATGATATTCTTTGCAGCTGATATTTCCACATGAAAATTCAATTATTTTTGTAGCTCTGAAAGATGTGGGATGTGTAATAACTTTGATAATTAACCCAGTGTTTGGCAGTATATTGAGAGTGATGTTTAAGGATTACAATTCAATTGTTTTTTGTTGCAGTCTTTGTTTGCAATCTCACAGCTGACTGGCATTCATTTTGTTTGATTGGTTATTGTTTTGCTAGAGGTCCTGAAGAGTCTTAAATATAATGACAGTTTTCCGTAACTAAAAAACCAAGTTTGGTATAGTCCTAGTGTTGCTAAAATAATTAATGAATTAATTAATGTAAATGCTAAATAGCATAAATATAATATTAAAGAAATATTTAGTACAGGAAATAGCACAAAAAACTAGGTTTGACCTACCTTCATGCAGTTACCTGCTTGATCTGGGAGCAAAGATGATTAAATATTGTATTGAGGGATTTATTACCTTAAACTATTTGGTCTGTGAGGGAAGGGGAATATTAGAAGCAGCTGCTGTTTCAAATAAGTATCAGGTACAAAAATACATTTGGGGAGCTGTGGTTAAGTGTAAAATATAAGAAAATTGACTAAAACTCAGTTAAGTAATGAGATTGATGTTTCCTCATGGCACACTATGTTCTACTACTGAAATCAGGGAAAATCCAGAGGCCTCATTGTCTAAATATGGAGCAATATTTCCTTTGGATGTACAACAGTAGGATCTTCATAAAACCAGTGATCTGGTAATTCCTAAAATGTCTTACGATTTTAATGGAAAATAGTGAATGCCCTTCAATAGTTGCTGTACCTAACAGTGGTGGTCAGACTGCTTCTGTTAACTGAAATAAGCTGTACCATACTGGTACCTTCTTAATTAAAAGGTGCTTTCCCTCCTCTCCCTAAGCTCAAAGATGCTCTATCCCACCTGTTCTCAAGCACTTAAGAAAAATCCAAGTCCAGAAGCACCACAATTCCTTTTCTGTCAGTGAATCTCTTCTGTTCATTGGACAAGGCTGTCAGGAGCCTGGTGTGATTCTGCAGCTATTGGTGATGGCTGTGAGGAAGAACATGCAGAATGTGCTGAAACGTTCTTGTTTCACCTGGACTTTGTAATGTGAACTAATTTTTGGAAGAAGGAACTGCTGTTCATCTTGGAAGTGAATGTCAAACTAGGAGCGCAAACATTCTCTGCAACTCCTTGTAGATCAGGCTCTCAGTTGGATATGGTTTTTTTTCACCCATTCTTCAACATTAGGTTAAACTGCAGAGAGTTGATGTATAATGTGGATTTGATATTGATATTGGATAGTGATCTGTAATTCCTGTGTATTTTTATTGGAATCTTTGCAGAAGAGAGCAAGAGAAGCTTAATTGTTCTGCTGAGGGGCCTGCAAGATACAGTTAATGGTTAAACAAACACTTTACTTTTAGGTCTGTTCATATCTTTCTTCAGATATAATTTCCATAGATGTTCCAAAGTGTGAGCTTTCTAGGAGGGAAAGAGAACTTTTTACCTTAATAACCCCTGAATCTTTAGAAAACTCCTCTGGAGAAACATTTACAATACTCTTCATTCACAAAAATTAATGACCTAGCACTCCAATTCTCGATGGTGCTCCTGGGCACAGGAAAGCATTTATGTATTTACTTTCACATTAATGTAGGATAACTCATTTTCAGCCTCACAGGGACAGTCTAAATACTTATTTCATTAGAAAATGACTTTTCTCAACATGTCAGGGAACATGTAACTGACAGTTATAGATAGCACATATATCACCTTCAGTAAGAGAATAGCAAATGTAATTAAAAGCATGTTATAAAAAACAAAAACTATATCAGAAATAATGCTTGTTTACATTCTCTAGATGTTTCCTATTATACTCTGGCAACTTGGCATTTTCTTGTTTTTACTTCTGAAATACTTAACTTTTTTCCTAAATTTTTTTTAAAAGTTTTCTTTTTAATTTTCCCTTTTTATTTCTTTTTTTGGAGGGGGTTGTGGGGTGGTAGGGGTTATTAGGGAGCTCATGTAGGAGCTAGAGAAGCAAATATGGCCATGTAGAAGCAGTTATAAAACAGTTCAAAATGTAAAGAAATGGAAGGTATTTCTTATTTGCATGAATAAGACACAGATTCAATTACAGAAATTATAAATAGAATTAATATCTATGGGTTCAGCAGAAAAAAACCCCAACATAACACATAGAAAATGGAAACCAGTACCTTAAAAAGTACTTTTATTCTATATTATTAAGCATTTATTAAATGGAAAAATGTCACCTAACACATCCAATAATAGCACATGTTCTGATTAGTGGTTACCTGAATGCTCCTGTTTGTTTTGCTCTCAAATAAGTGAGCATTTCTGAAGAATTTTTTTTCCTTTATACTGAGGAAAATAGAACAAACAAACAGAAGCTTGTGATTTTCCCACTGGAATCTTAGTTCAAGAAGATCAGTGTGGTTTACAAGATACTAAACTTGTTTCAGCAGATATTTTTCCCCCACAACTGTTGAGGTAAATGTTACTCTGAGTTCATACTTAGGAACCTCACACAAACAAGACCCCCCCATATCCTTATGAGATCTACTTTATTTCTCTCATGTTGCAAGCTGTGAAGTTGGAAACAGTGTAATTGTTTTGCTGAGGACGATAGAGAGCCAGGAGGAGCCAGGCTTGGAAATAGTTCAGGGGAATAATTAAGATCAGTGATCACCTTTTCAAGAACTGCTTGTGGCCAGGGTTTCACACCAGGCCTGTGGATTTGTGCTTTCCTCCCTGAGCAGTGGGCAAGGACAGATGTTCAGGAGACAACACGCTCCAAGCTGCCTTGGCAGTTGGGCTGTGGGACAGAAATACAATTTCATTGTTATTCCTGCAGTGTTGTGAGAGGATCTTCCATTTGCTATTGTCAGATGAAGGCATTTCTCCACCTCTGAAATAAAATGGGCAAAGGATATTTGAAATGAGCCAGTTATATGAAATTTATTAGTGCAAGCCAAAACTTCCTTTCCCCAATTTATCTTTTTCCTTTGACATAAACCTATAGCCTATGCAGATTCCAACTTGCTTGCAATTCAGGTAACTTCTACAATGGAAGAATAAGCCTCTTAACAAGATTGAATTTGCTATTGTGCAAGTTGCAAGCTGAACAAACAGAGATTGGGCAAATTTCTGTTCATTCATGTGCCTCTTTTAAAAAACAAATACCAGTTTAATATAAATGGAAATGAGAGCAATGTTAGTGTGGACATAAATCTTGATCTATTGTAACCTAATAATGAAAGCCACTCTGTTCAGAGTCTAGATAAATGAAATAAAGTCATAGGGTGCTCTGGGGTTTTTTTAATAAGAATAAGAATCATCACTTTTAACTTAGATTTGTCTCCTTTTATTTGCTCACTGTGATTTCGGACAAACCCATTATTTATGGAAAACCAGTTGTTTGTCTCTAAAGAAAAGCACATCACCCTATTATACATGATGTGTAATTGTTTCTGGTAAAAGATAAAAGAAATGTGGCAAGATATTTGAAAAGAAAGTTTTCTGGCTGACTTCATAAACTTTAATATTTATATAACCTTTAAGCAGTCAGGAGACTATGCCTAATGACAGTCAACTAACAGCTTGACCTTTATTGAATGGAAGAATGGTAGCACACTTACAGGAGTTTCATTTCAACAGCAAGCTAATGTTGAATTTCTTTGGGCTATTAATGTACAGTGAGCAAACTCAAATTCATCTGGAGCCTGGAAATGTATTATTTCCATTAAATAAGTCCTGCACAACTGGAGAATAGAGGATTTAAAAAAAAAGTCACCTTCAGATTCTGTAATTCTATTTTGATAATCTTGTTACAAATTAAAAGTGAAATATCTCAAGTTCTAAAAAATATTAGAAGGGGTACATATGCAAATTGTCTATTACCATATCCAAAATCTTGATGTTAATTAGCAGTTCAATAATTTGTATGTGCATGCAAAGCCTAAACACTGTGTTATTTTTTTCCCTGCCTTTTATAGAGAAATTAATCATACTGTCATAGCAGTTTAAAATAATTATAAAAGTGAGTTTGAAAGATTAAGATTAAATACTTTCAAAATGCTTAACTGAGATGTTTTCCTCAAACATACAGTAGAAGGACAAATAATATTTGAATGTCACTGGGTCCTTTGTGATGATTTAGAACACAGTAAAGCAATTATTTTCAGCAGGAGGTTAGTTTTAAATAGCTATTGCTAGTTCAGAACAGTAGTCCGTAGACACTCATCAAGATCTCTTACTTTACTTGATCAAAGTGTCAAGAATGTGGTTGTGAGGTGTAAGGAGACTTACAGGAATCATTTGCACACTTTGGGTTGGTGTTTGGTTATTCTGTTGTTATTTGCATTGCTTTTTTGCACACAGTTTGAAAGTCTCTCAAGTTACAGAGAAAGAGAAAAGTAAAGTATGTGAGAAGTCCTTATTTAACATTCTTGGTCAAGATGACATAGGCACTTCCACGAGGAGCACAAAGACCTTTCAAGTATTTTCATAAGCTTGAATGTGATGTCAGAGTAAATTAGTGAGAATGAAATATTGCAGGAATGCTGATGCAGCTATTCAGAGCAGAAAACACAACCTTGTTACACACACACCTCGAGGGTTGTTCCAGGCTTCCTGGACATGGTTACAGCAGAGCAGTGCAGAGCAGGTCAGGCCCTAGGCAGAGAAAGCCTAAAAAATCTGAAACTCTCCACTCTCAGGGAAGAAAAGCTGAGAGCACTATGGAATAGAGGTCTGCAAAACTGCAGAGGGTTTTGGTAAGGTAGATACAAAACAGTTGTTGATTCCTGTAACAGAAGAACTCCAGATACTCAAAAATGCCAGTAGGAGAACAGCATAAAGCAGAGAGGGGGACACGAGGTTTCTTCAGGGCTAGGCAGAGTTAGTGATTCTGGCACCAGGAATTTGGTGTTCCAGGAGCCTGTGGAGGTGGAGCATCAGCAAGTTCAAAACTCAGTTTATGGACTGGATTCCAGGGATTATTCCTGTTTGTCCTTTTCTGTTCTTTGTATCCAAGACAGACTCCTGGCTAGGTAGACAAATGCTCTGACTCAGAGCATTTTTTATTCTTGCATATTCCTTTAGAGTGACAATGAAGAGGTTTCTTGCCATCTAATAGAACTTCATTTAAAATAATGCTCATAGTAAGTCTCCATTAAGTCACTGAAAAAAAAATACTTCAGCTGATTAATAAAAGAACTGGTAGAAAACTAATTTTTGAATGGACAGCACTTTCAGTCTTGAGGACTGTAACTGTTCTAAAGGAAACTGCTCTCTATTGAATTTAACTGACTGGAGTACCTTTACAATATATTACACATTCTCTAGCTTTTATTTTGGGAAATAAAATGTCATGAAGAGGCCAGAATTGCATAATCTTCTGAAATCATGGATTTCCAAGTAAGAAAATAAGCCTCTTATGTAAGTAGAGACTCTTAGGAATGGAACCTTGCCATCTATTTACTGCTATGACTTCTGCTGAGAAGCACATCCACAGCCCCCAAGCAGGTGCATTCCTGGCTCTGGAGGCTGGGTGGGGTATTTTGGCTAAGCCCCTCTGGTCTCATTTTGGAATTGTATCTGCAGCTACCTCAAGCCTCTTGCTCTCACTGAGAAAGAGGAGAAGCTAAACATCAGCAGAAGATTGTCTGCTGAAAGTACAGAAATCAGCTGAAATGAGCTGAAAGTACAGTGTTTCAACTTTTTTATTCCAAATTCTGCTTTCCCAGGTTGCATTTGGCTTTCACATAAATTAAATCTTTACAGAGAGCACTTTGAGCAGCCTGCAGGAAAGGTATGACTGTGTGAGCTGAAGTGGGCCAAACTTGGCTTCATAAAGATGCTCTGACACTTTAACATGAGGAACTTAAACAAAATTAATGCTTCAAATTGTTGTTTTATTACTTCATATCAGGCTACTGTGTTCCTATAGTTTAAAATGTTTAATAAATCAGAAGGCCAGAACAAAAGAATTGCTTTTGCAATTGACCTTTCATTACTTTGGCCTTGTGGGCCTCCAACATATAACAGATGTGCACAGTTATAATGTATATATGCAGAAGTTCAGAATTAAAAATACTGCAAAAGTAGCTTACTAGTTTTTCACACCTTAGTTTAACTTGGGTATTTTTAATTTATAGGGTTTTCAATTAATGACTATATTAATACCTACAGTACCCTCAATTAGCCTTTGAAGGCTCATCAACAACTGTAATTGTAGTCCAAGATTAAAATTCCACATTTCCCTGTAGGAAAATGCTGCTAGATGTCCTTAAACTTTCTCCATTGCCTGGAGGGTAGCTGGTCACATATTTGTGATGCAGCCCTTCTCTGCCTGTGAGCCTGAACATGTCTGTTGCCTGCCATGCTCTTCATTGCAGAGATGAGATCTGACTCCTGCAGTCAAGCAGTTGGCTTTATACTCCTCCTCAATATGCTTATTAAAATGAACCAGAGGTTAGTTCATTTTAAGGGCCTGAAGAAGAATTATTAAGGAGCTGATTAAGTCAATTATGCTGCTTAGGGAATCCTTTTTGCTGTGTTGTTGTTAGCCAGGAACCTTAATAGGACAATTAGGATTAATTAAAATCAGCCTGATTGATTAGGGTATATAAACCAGCACGTGAGCTGTAGCTGTGTGGTTGTGTTTGTGCAGTGTGAAGGGAGGGCAGTGGATGCTGAGGTTTGTGTTCCTGCAAGTATTATCTGTATGCAGATAGGAGCAGGTTGATTTGAGGGGCCAGTTGGTTTTGACAGGGATGATTCCACATCAGAGAATTACATTTTCCACATCTCCCTATTGGGATTAACAGGACACGAGACTGAACAAAGAAACAGCAAATGGATTTTGCTGTATATATGTGTAAAATGACATGGGGGTGGGGAATCAGTCCTTATTTTGCCTGTGAGATGATGTGATTTCAACTCCCCACGGTCACTTGGGGCCAAGGAGCAATGATGGCTTAATGGCAATGGAAGCATTTGTTGTGCCTCTTGGGAGAGCCTGTGTGCCAGGGGATGTTAGCTCCCAAGCTGGGTGGCTGAGTTGCCATCAGACATCAGTTTCTGCATGCAGCACAACCATCTGACTGTGCTTGTGTCTTCAGGATGTTATTAAATGGATGATGTCCAAGAAAATGTGAACACTTCTGTAATGGCTGTTTTAAACTGTGCCAGTACCACAGTTAATAGATTCAGCCATATGCTCACACAGCCTTGGGATCTTAACCTTTTTCAGTGTCATCCAGTTTGTATGCAGACACATGATGGGAAAGAATGCCATGGGAAGGGTCATGTGGCTTTTCATCTTCTGGGGGAGGGTCTTTCAATGACCAGGCAAGGTCTCTCTTCATTTAAAGCATGGCTCTGCTCTTGCCTGCTTTTCATACATTGATTCATTTCGATTGCTTCTGGAAACTTTTTGTATCTGATGTTTTGTCTCTTTGAAACAGCTTTCTTCTAAAAGGGAACTGATCTACTGTGGAAAAGGTTATCTGAGGAATGCACCTTAAAGCTTCCTTTGTTTTACTGCCAATGAACATAAGCAGCTCCACTGTTTGTTCTGTATCTTTATCCAAGATTTTTTCAGACATTTCCTATGTAGGGATACATACAAAGGGTTTTCACTAGACATCAGCAAGACTTTAATCAGCAAAAGTACTTTTTGTTCCTAGCAGTAGGATCCTAGATGAGCAGTATCAGTCAAAATTTCTTTCTTCAAGTGCTTCAAAAGAAGTAGTTATTTATTAATGACCTGGAAAATTAACTAATCTTTCAAAACAATATTTATAAGCATCTCTTCATTTACTACACTCCTGAGCTAGTGCATATCTAGATAAGTGTGCTATCCCAGGTCTTATTATTCCATGTACTGGTAACATCCATCTCCAAGAATGCTTATTCCATCTTATTAAAGAATATCTTCAAATATTATTTCAGATGTCAGTCCAAATTTTCACATTACTATTTGAAAATATAACGATTCTTTTATCCCCTGCTGTTAGGAAATACCAGGGGAATCCCTGTTTCCAATAAATAGCATTTAGCTAAATTTGATGTTTAACTAAATAGCATATTATCCTGTGATCTGTACTGTCTGAAGTTATCTGTGCAGTCCTGGGGTGTCTCTTAATCTGCAGAGTTTCTGCTCTTAAAGACAGTGATAGTTAAGGAGAAAGAGATAAGCAGGAGATGATGGTGCCACTGAAAAAGAATCTCATACTCTTAATCCCGATAAAAATATTTATTTCAGGGGCTAATACCCAATAAGACTCAGTAAGACTATCCTGGTTCCATAATCTAAGAAGGCAAAAGTAATCATCCACAAGATTAATTTTTTTCCTAAATTGTATTGGAATAAATCTTAGTAGAATCCTCACAACATTGAGATATTAAGAAGATACTGGATGCCATCTACTTTTTTCTGCACTCTAAAATCTAATGCTATTCTGAGAAGTTCCTGTATATTGTCATGACATGCCTGAAAAGTCATAAATCCCTTTCAGGAATTGTAATTGCAGCCATCTCTGGCAGTAAGGAACCCTTATTAGGTCTTTCTAAACTTTAATAAATCCAAACAACAACAAAAAAAAACCTAAAGAAACCACATGTATGTGATATCCCTCTCCCAGTTTTCATTACTGATGCAGAAAAAGATTATAGAAAGCTTTGGTACTTATTTCCCTTAATTTTTGAAGGTCTTTTTTACAAGCTGCCTGTCATTTTCAGGACTTTTATTTACTCTTAAACATCCTCACCCAGTATTTACAATAAATTGTATCTGCCCTTTAAATCTGAAGTATTAAAAAGTACAAATTAACATAATATAACACAAATCAATAACTTAAAATTCCCTGTTCTCACCAATAGGTGGTGGTGCTAGCTGGTTCTTTATCTTTGCTTCTTCAAACTTCAGGGCAACTAACATAAAAATATCTCCATATTTCTAGCATAACAAAATGAGGCAGAGGTAATTCGAGATGCTTGGAGCCAGGGTGCCCTGGCTGCAGGAGGAGATGCAGACCCTGTGAAAGGAGGAGCAGTCTTGCAGTGCTGGGGGAAGATACAGAAAATACTCTTCAGTCTCCCTCTCTCCAGACTGCTTACAAAACAAGCTCCCTTTGGCTTTACCTGCTGTTGCAATGCCTTCCATTGAAGAAACAATCTTCTGAAAATGCTGCCATGTCACCTGGGCTCTCCCCTGGTCACCAGTTGCCAGTTTATGAGGTGGGAGTAGCAGGATTTGTGTGTGCACAAAGTGAATGCCTGAATTCCAAGAGCAAAACAATGGCCTATGAATGGAGAAAAGGCTGTGAAAGAGAGGGCTCTTTTTCCAGGCAGTGAACAAAAGTGCTGAGGGAAATGGAGGTCATACCTGAAGTTAAACACAAGTGCATCACTCAAAGATTATGAGATTCACACATACAAAAAATGAACATTACAGTAGGTAAGCTGCAATGCAAAAACCATTGGAATAAAAGCACACGTGGCACGTTGAACACAGGAGGAGATGAGTAAGAGAAACGTTGCTCTTTCCTTGAATTCCCCCTTTGATTGGAGCTTAGTTCATTGTTGCAGAAAAAGTGTTTATTTGGGCAGGATGTGCTCTGAAGTTGGTAATATCACACGCAGACAGTCTGATGGGTGCCACTTGGGCTTAGCTCTAGGCCTTATATTATAATAAGCAGCTTCAGCAAGCCACGAGTTCCTCTAAAAGAACAATTAAAAGTTGACACACTTCAAACGAACTCAAGAACAAATTAAAACATGCCTGTAGCAAGGACCGTGCTTTTAATTTTGTATAACCTTCATTAGAGTCTATGATAATGTGACACAAGAATGCTTGATGCTAAATAAAGCATCAAGAGTATGAATGTGTTCATCATTTGATTGCTTTCTTTGTTGTGGGGTTTTTTTTTCTCTTTTTTTCCTTCTGTTGTCTTTTCTCTGTATCTCTGGCCTATTTGCTTCCCTGTTTTTTCTGTGGTCTGCTCTCACTGCAAGGAGTAAGATAACTCATGACTGGCAGCCAGCAGCTTGGAGTGAGAATTCTCATTTGTCACATTCTGTTGCCAGCTGCCAAGTGAGATATGCAAAACCTTGTTTCAGAAAGTTCCAGTATTGTCAGGTTCTCTTGGCTGCTAATGTCTTTCATTCTAGTATTTTGGAAGGGAAAAAACCTTTGGTAAAATATTTGAGCTTCTCTGGTTTTCTTTTGGAAGTAAGAATAAAAGAAAAAAGAAGAAAAGGGAGGAGAGAAAAGATGGAAATTTATTAGAGATGAAATTTCAAAAACACCTATTTTTAGCAGTTGTACTGGTAGGTAACAAGTTTTCAGTATGCATATAAACTCTGTAATTGCTGAGCTTCAAACACAATTCTCAATGCCAAAGATTCTGACAACTTGAGCTCATGCCTGACTGCTCTGAACTGAGTTTATAGACCTGCTTGCTGGAAGTATTCTGGCTTTTCATTCTATCACCTCATCTTCTTTGAGGGCTTCTCTTATACCTGAAACTGGACCCAAAGACTCACCAGCTTTAAACATTTTTTAGCCTGTCTATCCTTCCATACTGAGCCAGCCAGACTTTGATTTTGTCTGGTTCTGATGCTGTCTGGGGTTTTTTTATGGCTTCAGCTTTCTCAAAGATTATTTCCTACCTTTAACACCAACTGTTGCTCTTTTCTAAGTGTTTCTAGATGAGTGCTGGGTGCATTTGTACTGCCTGTCTGCTGTGATGTCCTTAAGTAACAGTGCCATGTCCTTAAGTAACAGTGCCATGTCCTTAAGTAACCACGATGCCACCAGCAAGTGCAACTCCCTTAAGCTTTTTCAGTGTTAGCATGGTCCATTTCATAATCCACTCAGAAGCATCCTAAAGTTTCACTGATTTTGATTTGCTCTGGAGTGATTCCTGGTATCACTCTGTTAATCAGAACCGCCTGCTGCTCAAAACTAACCAATAAATTGAGCTGACAATAATGATAGGGAGGCATCAGATCTTAAAGTTCTAATGATAAGTAAAAATTGAGTTCCCTTTAGTTCTTCTTTTTGTCACTAAACAGCTTTAAAAGATTTCTCAAAGGAAGATTTCCAGTAGTTGTTAAATCAGAATAACCTCTGGATGCAATCCCTGGCTAAATCATCACCAGATGCCCTTCTGACAATCCCCTAATTTCACCCAAGTGTTGTTAACGTAACAGCATTAAAATAACCTGTTGTATTTCAGTGAAATACCCTGTATTTCAGTGATGTAATTCAAGATGGGACATTATCTACAGATTTTTGAGAAAAAGCAGCAGTAAAGGAGAATTTGCAACTCTGAAAGGTGGACTTGAGCATTAATGGTTGAGAAGATGGCAGTCTAGGAGCAGCTGATGGCTTGAAGTGTACAAATCCTGAAGTACACTATCAGCTAAAGAGAAGTAAAATATGGGGTCCTGACAGCACTTCTGTGGCTTTAAGCATTGATAAGGAGCAATGCATTGAACCAGCTTAGATAACATGGTAGTTCTGTAATGTAGGAAACAAAACATAATGTTTAACAGCTAAAGGATGATTTTCATATGGGCAGTTAAGTAAAAAAAAAAAATCTCACTTTACAAAGGTACTACTGTACAGCAAATGTGGAGAGCTAAACACCTCTGTGATTTTTTAACAGGGATAGGTATAAATATTTCTGTGTATACATGATTGGCACGTATGCCCACGGAGTTAAGGGAGCCTCCTTCCCTTCTGAGTTCAGGGAGCGTATACACACACACACACATACATGGGAGCAGGACTGAGTTGTGGTTTTATACTGTAAGAAAAGTAAAAGTGCCTTTGGAGAGCTAACTCTCCAAAGATTTTTATTGAAAGACTTAATGAAAGAATATTTTTTTCCTTTTTTTTTTTTGTTTGTTTTTGATTTTAGATACAACTTTACTTTTTATTCTGTTCTCTAACACACATTGTTTTTCTTTATCAGTTTGAAGTTTGTCTGAACTTTAGATTATTAGCTGCAGGACTTTGCTTTGAGCTAGATCCTGGCTCTTGTTGTTTCCCTGGAACACAAAATATCACTTCTGGCTGAGAGGGTTCCTGAGTTGCACTGGAGCCTGGGGGGAAGTATCTGGAAAGAGTCAATATGTAGTTGTCTTTCTCCTAACTTCTTTCTCAGACCTAAGTTTCTGGCTGTTGTGGGATTTGGAGCTGCAGACTAAATGGACTTTGGTCTGTCTCAGTATGATCATTTCATTTAACCATCCACTAATTCGTTCTCAAATATTTTCAGTTGAAAAAAGAAGCGGCCAGATAGGGAGAGTAGCAGTACCTGGGCTGAGCAAAGCTAGAAAGGATCAGATCCACAATGAAATGCATACATGTTTCAAAAGTAGTTAAGAAATAGATGAAATTTTGCCATGAATTAGATGGGTTTGTGCATTTAAGGCTGTGTAATATTTGCTGGAAGTTATGGTGTGTTAAATTGAACATATCAATAAAGGTTCAATTGGCACCTGCTCCATAACTGTGCTAATGCACTGTTCTCTGAGCTCCTCATGAAACTTCTGCAGACTTAAAATTCAGGAATGTTTTATTTCATTTTTGGTGGTGGAATTTTGATGGAATGCCAATGCAGTTAATGTATCCACTGCATTTTTCTAAAAACGCACGCAAAAGATGGGTCTGCTTCTTTTATGCACTCACATTGGCTCCACTCCCAAGCTCAGATATACTTCCCCCTCTGAAATGAGGACATGCTTTTTAATATGAGGAAGCTCAAAAAGGTGATTGACTAGATGTGCAAGGAGGAGAGACTGTGAACATGAGAGCTTATCACAGACACATTGCTGTAAGCCAGGGAAAATTAGAAAGAGCTTTGAAAAAAATTAGTTCCAAGAAAATTCTTGAGAGGGTTTTTGGTTGGGTGCTGTGTAAAAGAGGGTTATGAATAAAAAAACCCTCCCAACTCTGTGTTAATATTTTCTTGCACTTACAAAAGTGAACCATCACTGCAGTGTTGCCTATTTATAAATAATTTATAAAAAAATGAGTGATACATTGCTTGTTTTCTTAAATTATTAACGACATCTTTTCCTAATCCAGAACAAGGTGTTCTTGAAGAATAAGGTTCTCTTTTAGGATGCATTTGGTTGTTTGGTAGGGTTTTGGAGGTTTTTCTGGTTGGTTGGGCTTTTATTTTGTTTTTCTTTTGTTGTTTTGTGTTGGGTTTGGGTTTTTTTGGTGGGGAGGAATGTGGGTTTTGCTAGGGTTTGGGGTTTCTTAAGTGAATTTAGCATTCAGGGAATTCTTTCTGGTAAGAAAGTAAGACTAAATGTACAATTATGGGAAAATTTCCTTAAATCTTTATCCTCATCTGGAAGGATGTAGCTTTTGTACCAAAAGCTATCTCAGGGATAAAAACCCACTTAACAGTTGCAGCTTTGTCTGTGAGTGCTGACCTTCTTGTAGATGCTTATGTCACCATTCCTCTGCTTTCTGTAATATACTCTTTCCTAGCAGCCAGCAGAGATTTGCAGCTGAAAAACAGTGCATTCTACAATGACCTGAAGCCCAAGTTGCTTTCTAATTCATAATTGCAGCAAATATTGGTTGCTCACTCTTCTTGGGACTTTTATTGTTTAGCAATGTTTTTTTAACTTTTGAGCTGTTTCAGAATGGTGATAATCACCTCAATTCATACCAGAAAATATCCAAGTCGTAATTAGAACAAGAAATCATGTGGGCTACTGTTATTTTCTGTTTAATGCCCTATTCTGGTGTGTGTATTCAAGCAAGAGTACTTACAGCATAATGTTTTGAATGTTAATATCTACTCAAATTCATATTTAATATTTGCTTATTTCAAGATTTTGGTGCAATCAAGACAAGGAAGTATTATACAAGAAAAAGAGTTCTTGTCCATATTTTCCTTTCTTCTTGAAGATGATTTCACACCCATATTGTACATATTCTCCATATATTTATTGAATCCTATATTCATCTTCCTCAGATCCTGTAATATGTTTCATGGAGGGTTAAAGATATTTGGGCTAGCTATTAAAAATAATGAGGGTAACCTTTAGTTACTGATCTGAAGAGGAAGATCCCATTTTGATACACTCATTTCTGGAGATACATCTTCTGAACTTACTGAGAGTCTCTTTTCAGTTAGAAAAGAACCCTGTTGTTTTCTGTAATTTCTTGAAGGGGTCATCCATGTTATGTTTGCTAACATTGCCTTCCTTACATCCATTTCTTATTGTTAATTTAATTTTTCATGTTTTTACAATGGGCTCCTGTACCTGGCACACTTGTTTTGGGTAGTTATAACATTTTTCCCCAGATGGATTTTCTTTCATGTGCATCCCACTTCAGATTTTCTTCTGGTAGAGGCATCTGTCAGAGATCAAAGAGAGGATTAGTTCTCTGTGCTTCCGCAGATAAGGATATTTCATGGAGGAAAAATATTTTATTTACTTACAGCTAAAAAGTAGCAAATGATAAACTTGTAATAGCTTTATTAAAATTCTGCCTTTAGGATGAATTATCAGTTTCCCAGTTCATTACCAAATGAGCCATTGCAAAGGACAAATAAACTTGGTCCCTTAGAAGCTTTCTGAGTCCTCTTGTATTGTTCACTGGGCTTTGTTTTCTATTTATATTAAAATATTTCCTTGTCTCATTTTTATGAAATAATTCCAGAGGTGAAAACTAGGACCAAAGATGTGGTTCTTGATTATTTGAAAGAGATTAAGAAGGAAAGATGGTGCTCTATGTTCACAGCCATGTTGGAAGAAAACAGGTTTGAATTTTCCCTGCCTCAAGNAAAAAATAAAAGAGGGGAAAAAAAGGGGAAGTCAACAGTCAACACATTTATGGGAACAGGTCTTAAGCCCTAATGTGACAATTTATAAGAAAATTGCTGTATTTTGCAAGTTCATTGCACCTGTGAATAGCAATAGGAGCAATGCCAGGAACATTTTATATCACTTCAAAGGAAAGTGGTTCAAGGAAAATTAGAGGAAACTAAAGTGGTACCTGACATAAAGTGGTGTATTGTAAGAGAAATGGGTTCAAGAGCAATAGAATTTGGAATAAAGCTGTAATTGCCAACACAGCCAGTTGTTTCATCCCAGGACCCAGGTTGTCTCTTCTGCCTTAAAGCCTCATCTTTTGAATTAATGTGAACATACCTATATCTTTTTAGATGTTAAACCTAGCAAATAACACTGCTATGACAGGATAATCACCCTGGTTATGATTTAAAAAAAATTTGAGGCTGCAATATGTTTTAAAATATTTCAAAAGAATTTTTGCTCTAAAGTCTTGACGTTTAAAATTCTTGGGTTTAGTGAGCTGATCTTACTGCCTTTATTGTGACCTGACCTGGTAACTCGGCAATGCTGGTAGATCTGAACACTAAAATTTTGCTCCTTCTGCTAGAATAGAAATAGTTTTCTCTTTCCAGCAGCAAAAAAACAGGCAGAGAAAGTACCTCTCTTTCAATAATACTCCAGTGTGGTTGGAGTGAGCAGGAGTGTGTGAGCTGCACTACTCATCATGCAGCTGGAGCCACCTCATTTCTCACCAGTTTGCCCGTAAGATTTGGGGAGGCAGGCAAGAGGGATATTGGTTTCTGGCTTGCAATTTAATCAGTATTCAGTGCAGTTTTTGTTTACTGAGTTGGAAGTCTGCTGGTGTCACATAACTGTTTCTGAAGTCTGCAGAGAATGTGCAGCTATTTAAACAGAGCAATGGCATGAGGTTATACTGTGAACAATAAAGAACCAGAAGTGATCACTTCTTACAGGCTGTTCCATTCTGCCTTTGATGAACACTTCACTGTGATGTGGAATGTGTAGCTTTGAACAGTTGCTGAAATATGTTTGGAAAGCCTCTTGATGTTTGTGGTGTTAATAGATTCTGCCCTCGTGTTCGGCAGCTCTGCATTTTAAAACTTGACCCTCCGCAGGGCACAAGTCACTCAGAAATTTTGTACTGGTAAATGTCAAAGTTCTGTACATTATTCACAGTTTTTGTATGGTTTCCTTACGGAAAGTGTCTAAATCTGGCTGTGCTGCTGAATGACTTTCAGAATACAATGTCATTTTGTACATCTGGTGTTCTGTTTAATTGTCATCAGACTTTGGTTTTCAACAAGATAATTGGTGAACTGTCTTTGGTGCTTTGAAAAATAAGTTGTCTTCAAATCTATTAATGTTGTTCAAATATGTACTTTTCTGAAAACGTGTCTTCTGTCATAAGGCTTCAGTGGTGCAAAGCAATTTAAGAGTTTATCAGGCTGTTATTGTCACAGATGAGAAAACAAAGTGTTACAGATAAAAGTCTTATGAACGTGACTCTCGCCTTGATCACTGTGGAAATTGAGAAGCCTATTTCATTTATGTTCCGGAAATTAAACTAATAGACATAATAGATGAATAGGATGTTACTTTTTGACCTCTTTCCTGGCTTCTCCCAGAAGAGCAAATGAAAGGATTTGTTCTCAGTACCTACTTTACTTAAAGGCCTTCCTTTACTTAGATTGTCCAGGAAAATGGGGGAATATTCAGCAGGAGAGCAAATTGTAGCACTGCTTAAAAGGAAATATAGTATTATAATCACTCTAGAATCAAATTGCCATAGACAAATTATGCACACAATTAACAATGTGGGATAGGTGTCACATCAGGAGGTGCCTGAGGGCTCCTCGTGTTTCCTCAAAAGCAGAAGAAAAGCACAGTCTTGACAGAACAGTTCAACAGATGCCAAAGATGCATCTTCTTGTTCTCTGGTTGGCCTTGGGTTGCACCCAATTCGTTGCATGAAGGGGTTTTTTTTCACCCTTTGCAACTTACTTGGACAAGTACAGAGAAAATGTTGGTATATGTCTGGATGGCCTTCTGAGGTCTCTTGTATGTCCTGATTGTGTGAGGGGAACACATTATGTGTTATACCCATTATAACCTTTCAATTCAGCAAAAGTGTATATTTCAGAGACCTTTGTGTGGCTTTATGTGAATTGCCAAACTTTATATGGATTCTTGTTAGCTACAATTAATCTGAATTTCTGTTGCTTATATATGTTCCACTTGGCCACGTGCTTCCCGTTAGCTGTTTGGACCTGGCATGGTGACCCAAGTCTAAGCCCTGCAAAGTGGACTTTCCCTCCTCCCCTCACAGAACAGAAAACTGTGTCATTTTACCTGGAGATTCTATTAAGCACTACCTTGTCAAATCTCTGCCCTTTGGAGGCAGAATAGAGATGTAGCCTGTTTTTCACTGATGGCTAATCTTGGGTCACCAGGCTGTATCATTTGTGACCTGAGACTACTAAAAAGGTCACTGAAGATAAAAGGAAAAGACTGACTTGAAGAAAAGAGGTTTTTCACTCCAACAGTAGTAGATTGGAATGATAAAAACTAGAATCTTCTTTATGCTGAACTGAAGATGTAGAACATATATTTTTCCCCTTAAAGTTGCTGGAAAAGTCGCACTTTTATAATAGATTTTTGTAACCATAGTAGTGCTAATAAATCTAAGAAATGATGCTGCATTTGAATTCACTGGTGTGCTATGAAAGGACAAGCCTCCACACCCAATCAGATAACATTTGTACTGAAAAGCAACTATTAGAATTTCATTTTTCAGCAACAAACAAATTGATCACAACCTAGAAAAAATATTCATCTTTGGTAAGGAAAGCTATTAAAAGACATTGTTTTGATGCATTCTGTATCCCAGTTTATAGTTTGAGACATTGCATTGTTCATTTTTCTAAAACACTTTTGGCACCATTAGTTATTATTATACATAAACCAATTCATTAAGTGAACATGTGTGTGGAGTGTGTACTATGTGTGTTGTCCAAGACTTAAAGAATAAATTACTTTAAAGATAAAAAAGCAATCACATCTGAAAAGAGAATTTCTGTTGAAAACATGTTGCTTGCATTATTTGAGATTAGAAGTGTGTCTGTAGATTTTTTTTCTCCTCTTGTGACCTAATTAGAATACAGCAGAGCTGGAGATTTTGCAGTTTGTGAAAACAGACTTGTAATAGGATCTATGTATAGGAAACAAAGTGCATTTATTTCATTGCTTCTAAGAGATGCATAGAGGCACACACAAGCTACAGATTTTTTTTTTAATGGCACAACTGTGTTAATTTTTTTTAACAAAGAAGCAAAGCCCTGTGGCTGTTGAAGACTGGTTCATGGTGTAATAATACCCTGATATTACATGCAAATTCTTAATTGTATGGTAAAGTATATACTCACTGAAGAACAGTAGTTGTAGTTCATGCTGTATGTATTTCATTTTTAAAAATACATCCAGCATCCAGAGAAAATAACTTTCATACCTTTCTTATAATAAGGTTTCTACAAATAATTAGGTTAATTTTTCCCTAATTGAATTTGTGCATATATTTTAATTGTGTTTTTCAGAAGAGTGACTTTGGTAAGAAATAATCTGTTTATGAACAAAAAGCCAACCCAACATAATAATCATGTCAAGTGATGAAGATCAATCCCTCCATAGAGGTCCAGACGTTGTGCCCCCTCCATTGCTTGTGGCAGGCTGCAGCTGTAATGCTGTGATGGCCTTTCCTCCATTCCAGCATCTCTCGGGATTTCCTTTACTCTTCTTTCTCTCAGTTCCCGTGCCAGCTCTGCCCTTCCTCCCTGCCTGGAGGGATGCTGGTTCAGGCCCTCTGTGTCCCTTGCTATGCTGGTGCTGCAGCCAGCAGCTTTTCCCCAGCTCCTGCCCAGTGATGGGCCCGTGCTGTCCCTGGCCTGGGCCAAGGTCACATCTTCTCTTCCCTGCTCACTGCAGTGGAGCAGCCAGGACAAATGGGCAAAGTGATTCCTTCTGCTGAGCAGCTCTCCTTCCTCCTTACAAAATGTGCAGTACTTTGTTTATGCTCTGCAGTTTTAATTTCCTTCTTTTTTTCTGTGTCCCACCTACTGGAAACAGTTTAATATTTACTTTTGCATGTGGATTTGGAGACTTAAATGTGGGTCTGCAAATTATTTGCCCAATGGTTGGATTTACTTTACAAATATGCCTCTTTATAAATATACCTCTTGGCTCAGCAAATTTGTTGACTGTTTCCGAGTATTTTGAGGTAGTACTGCAAAATACCTGAGGAAATAGATCATTACAAAATCTAATTCCTCGTACTCAGCACTGAATCAGGACTAAATTTATTTTACATGACAGAAGCAGAGTGAATATCACAATGTCCTTGAAATCCAGCATGGTTTTAATTGGATTCTATCTTTTTCTAATGCTACTGTGGAACACAATTTAAATCTTTGGGATTAAATTTATATGACAGGCTGCCATTCTCACTAAAGTGGTGCATCATTTTAATTTATTTATTTTGCTTTTATGTTTCTTGACAAGTAATAAAGCATTAGGTCCTTAGTGGCGAAGGTCTCGCTGCTGTTTTTTTTCTATAGTCCTTACATTTCAGAACCCTTTTGCTGACACATGGCAAAGTGCAACAACATTCATTAAAAAAAAAAGGACAACTGTTCTTAAGCTCAGCAAGAATTCCAGGGAGATACAATTTAAGATAAGGAAAGCTTCATTTATGTAATAAAAAAAAAACCCCTAGTAAATGAGGTTTGTAATGCATTATCTTCTTAGCCTTCCACTGGGCCCATAATTATGCAGAATATCTAATGTACTCTAATAATCAGATCTTAACTTGATAGTCTCTTCACTTTATATACAGACTAAAACACTACAACCCTGTAGATTAGAAAATACAGACACTGATTGCTTAACTGTAATAAATACATGATGCCATGAAGGTGAAGATAAAAGCACGATGTGCAAAATATGCAAATAAATTAAAATGTTAGGAAACAGGTGTGAAGAGACTTTGGAAATAAGTTTATATCTTCCTTTATGGCATTACTGTGTCTCCTTGTCCCAATCACAGTCTACTACTTCCAGTACTCCACAATCACTTCTACTGCCAATAAGAAGGTAGATAAAAGTAAATCATTCCTAGGTTAATAAGCTTATTATTAATTTTTTTTTTAAACTTAAATATGAACACATTGGGAAAAATAGAATTCCTGTAAATTAAAATTTAAATGCTCATTATCTGGAGAGTGTAAGATTTAAAAAATATTATGTTTCAGTCCCTCTGTTCTAGGCAGCAAGGCTATTTTAATTTCCAGTGTACCAGATTGTTTGCTAATACCAAAAGAAGTGCATTATGTGAGGGTTTAAATTGATTGTACAGTTTTATCAGCTGGGATTGACCAATGGCAGGGAAGCTGATGGAGCCCAGTTCTGGAGGTCTGTCCACAGTTTCTGCGGGCAGCTCCCCTTTTGCATGGCTTCATATGGCACAGAGAGCTTTTATGTCTTAACTTTGGGAAGAATGAAGAGCCAAGGGATTGGGCTGTGGCAATGGGTGCACAGTTTATGAACAGACTGTAAAAGTCAAGAATTTAGTGAGAATCAATTCTTTTTTTCCACCAAGTTCATCATAAAATTGCTAACATAACCAAGCCATTGCTTACCATCATCTGCTTGGTATTTGAAGCACAGTATTACAAGCACAGCACAACCAGTGCCATTCATCATTGCATAGAAGAGAACCCAGTGTATCCAGGAAATGGTCCTTTTCATCTTCATGGATGTGCTCTTTGGTTTAGATTGTCCCTGTTTGCCACCCATTTCCAATCTTTGTTCTTATGGTTGGCTGGGATCTGGTCTTGTTGGATTTTTTTTTCCTCTCTGCAGTTACTACAGAAACTGAAATATTAATGACAGAAAGTTAGAACTTGGGGGGAATTTTGCCATGTTCAAACCTCAAAGTGCTCCCAAGTGGTGTGTGTGTGTAACAGGTGTTTTGCCATTTTGCTGGGACTCTGCCCCCTGGAGGAAACAGTGCATTGCCTTATTTCCTATGTGTGGAGCATCCCTGTCCTTTGATTCATGGGGAGAGCAACAAGTGGCTGTGAATCCTCGAATCAGCACAGCCCCAGGACACAGAGGCTCCTTGTGCAACAGGTTTTGACCAGTGAAAATTATTTCTTTTCTAATAGCTGTTGGAAATTTTTGACAGGTCCCTTCATGTAGGCAACTGATAATTAGAGCCTAAATGTTTTTTATCTTACTCCCTACAATCACATTTGATCTTGACAATCCATGTTATTAAACTGTTCAATAAAGTCCCCTGCTGTGTCTCTAAATCTGATTAGCTGGAAATTTTGAGACCACCAGTGAACTAATTCAGACTTGAATTTTCTGTAGGCATAAAACTCTTGGTGTTAGAAGGCAAACAGGAGCACAGAGATCTGCACAAAAGAGTATTTTGCTTATGCTTAGGAAGAATATTCAAGGTAGTGTGAACTTGTTGAAAAGTAGATGGAAGTGCATCAATTTAAAAATTCATAGGTATTCAAGCATGAATACTCTCTTATTGTGGTATCATTAGACAACTTTGTCCAGGTGATGTTTCTTCCATAGGTTCTGCCACATCCTGATGTGAAAGAGTTGGTTTAAGCTCTGACTGGTAAAGTCAGAAAGTCAGATGTATATGCTCACTTGGAGCAAAAAGGCTATTTTCCTCTATTTACACTGCCATTAGTACCTTAAACTCTGTTTTGGTTGATGTAATTGAGAAAACATTTGGTTCTTGTTCAGGGTAGCAGTAGAGTTAATGAGGTTTCATGGAGCTGAGAGCCCGAGTATAAATGTCTGTATGTTTGAGCAATTTCTCCCTGAAGAAGCACCATTTCACTTTTTGCCTTGAAAAACAAAGAAGCTTGAAGAAACCATATGAGGTCTATTGGCTGTTTGAGATAATTATACAGAAGGCTAAGATTTATGCTGGTATTTTCTCAGGAAATCATCAAAACCTTATGTGTGTCTTGGCTTTGATAGAATTATTTAATATCAGCAACATATTACAGTACAGTAAATATTTTATGCTTCACAGAGAAATAAATGTATTGTAACTTGTGACATACACACTAACTCTGCATGACCCCTTTGTCAGACTTATACTAACATAAAAAATAAACTACTTAACAGATGCTCTATTGCTAATCTCGGGGGTTTATTGCTTCTGCACATTTTTATGAAGACATTAATTTTCCAGAAGTATTCTTCCTAGAGTATTCTGGAGTATCTTCAGAAATTAGCAGTTATCAGTCTAGCACATTGCACTTCCTGGAGATCTGATCTATAGCCCTGTTTCACTTTCTTTTATTTGAGGAGTCTTTTTGATTTGCCTGAAGTATGCGTGTACTTTTGGGGATTAGTAGAAAATAATTTGTATACAATTCAGACATGCATACTGGACTAATAATACTATTTATTTAGTTTTTATATTTGTGTTGCAAAGAGATTATAGAAGATTACACTTCCAAAATTATAGTGCGTTAGGCCAGTCCATTACTTTAAAAAAATGCTTTTTACCATTCTAATTTTAAGGCATTGGCTTCTTTAACTGGAGGGTTTGTAGGGAGACTATTATCATCATTATTATATTACAGGTGTTAGTTTTGGCATAATAGGAGGATATTTCACAATCCATATGTCAAAATGGTTTATACAAAAAATGTTTATTAAACTGTAATTGGGGCTGAATCTTTACTTGTAGGGACAGAATTGAAAGTCAAACAGTAGCTCAGAAGGTTGTGTTCCACATGAATGTCTGAATAAGCAAAGCTTGAGTTTGTTCTAGCAGTGGTTTTGTGACCTTGAATGCCTTTGTAGCAGGAAACTCAAAGTCATGCTGTCAAGATTGTGAAATCCAAATATTGTTTTGTCTCATTCTTACTCTACTAACATTTCTAGGAAATTTATCTGTTGTCAACTCAAATATATCCTGTTCTCTTTCTTCTTTCTTTAGCTATTATTTCTAGTAAGAAAACAAGATGAAAGACTTTGGATAGAAACACAAATGGCAAGTTTGTAATTGAGACTGGACTCCAAGAGCTCAGTAGTCAGAGAAAGTCAGGTCTTGGGTGTTTTTCTCCCTGTTGACTCATAATTTACTCCTGGTAGAAAAATAAAATTATTTTCTTAATCTATTATACCTTCAGGTGCATGATAGGTGAAGCTTGATATATTGATCATATGAACTGCTTTTCTGAATTAACTGTATTTTTCAGGGAAAGAGTTCCCTCTGCTGCTATGTCCTGTATGGGATAAAAGCCCAGTAAATGTTAAAATAATAGTGGATTTTTCTCACTGTCCTCCCTGGCTTCCTTCCAGTTGGCAGAGATGCAGTAAATAGATCTTGTTGTGGTTTATATCCTCTGTTTTGACCCTTGAACATCAGGCCAGACCTGAGAATAGGTGGCTTATGTTCTCACAGTTTTAAACTGAAATCCATGGCCATACTAGAGTGGAAGCCAATACAATAACCCACTCTCTGGGTATCAGAAGTATTACTGAGTGGATATTGGAGACATTTATAGATGCAAAAACTAAGTAAAGCAGAATTTTTCTGACACCTTAACAAAAGTCTTGGAAGAAACCTTTTGGTCAGAAGCCTTTGGTGTTGTTTTTGTTACAGGTGTATTTTTCACAGAAGCTGTGTCACTAAAGGCTTATCCAGTATAAAATTATCCTGCAGTTGGGAGCATGTAGCTAAAAATAAGTGGAGTAGCTAAAATTAAGACTAGTCTGTTTCTGTAAAAGAATGATCTCACTAATTTAGAAATGATTGTTGCTGCCTATGCATTTCTTACTGCTTGGATGTTTGGGGGTTTTTACACAGTAAATGTAAGAAAATTTCTGGTAACTTGGGACTTTAAATAGATATTTTCAGGCAAAATTATGCATTTGTTACTGCTTTGCTCCGTGTTTATTTCCAGAGCCCGCTAGAGCAAAAGTGGCATTATATGGCTGCAAGAGAGAATAAGAAAGAAAGGAATATGTTACTGGTCCTTCCTAGAGGATTGCTGTGAGAGTGGCCACGTGCCTGAGCCTTGTGTCCACCCTGCTTCTGCACGTGTCTTGTGCTCTGCCAGGAGTGGGAGCACAGGGAGCCAGGAGGGAGCATGGCCAGGACAGCTGACCTGAGCTGACCAAAGGTATCCCACAGCAGGGATGGCCCTGCCCAGTTCATAAACTGGGAGAGCTGGCAGCACTGATTGCTGCTCAGGGCTGGGCTGGGCATCAGTCAGCAGGTGCTGAGCAACTCTGTTGTGCTTCCCTTGTGTTTCTTGGGTTTTATCTCTTTCCTCCACTCCTTTTTATTGCAATGATTATTAGCAGCATTCTAATAATTGTTATTATTATATGTCATTTGTTTCCATTATTAAGCTGTTCTTATCTCAACCCACAAGGTTTAATGTTCACTTTCTTTTTCTCCCTGACTCCCTTCTCAGTCACCTGAGGAGCAGCTGCATGGTACTGAGTTGCCAGCTGGGGTTAAACCCTGACAGATTTATACTGGATTACTTTGGTCTTAAGCATTTTCTGTATTAGGGATGAAAGATTATCTTGTTGTCTATGCTTAACTTGTAAATATTTTTTTCTGTGCCTAGAAGCATAAAAGGATCCTGTAAGTATCAGTGCTAAATAACAATATGTACCAAATGCAGGCAAAAATTCCTCCTACCCTCAGAACTATAACTGACTTCCTGGTAAAAGCATGATCATGTATATTAGTAACTTGCAGTGCAGCTGGGTGTCTGGCAGTGTTTGTCCATGGGAATTCCCTGATTCTGGATGTATCTTGCAACACAGAAAAAAAATTAAAAGTTAACTGTAAAAAGAGAACT
Organism: Drymodes brunneopygia; assembly: GCA_013400955.1. Classification (NCBI taxonomy): domain Eukaryota; kingdom Metazoa; phylum Chordata; class Aves; order Passeriformes; family Petroicidae; genus Drymodes; species Drymodes brunneopygia. The sequence goes on along the minus strand of VZTZ01035716.1, from coordinate 1,095,332 downwards.
TCTGACTAATGCTATGGAATTCATACCAAAAGTATAATTCAAAATGAAACCGATTTATTTTTATCCTTGAATCTATGTATTTGAAAAATAAATGCTTAAATAGAAATATTAAAACAATTCCAAGAAATTCCTACCAGATTGAAAGAAGTTGTTTTGCTAATTAACAGTAACACCATATAAAACTGGTATTTCACCTCCATTAGATGTTCAGATATTTATTACGTGATATTTAGTTTTCATACTACCTGACCAAATGGATGTTTCACGTGTGGAGTAGTAACTCAGTGGTGACCCATGTGTATTGAGTCTGTCTGAGCACTTTCACAGTTATTCATGTGTAGTTCTGTTGTTCCATTAAACTCAGGTGCAAGTAAAGCTTAAAAGCTTCTGGATATTTCTTGTTTGGGGGTTTCATAGTGTATATTATGGTGGCAGCTCTTCCAGTGTGCCAGAGGGGCTGTGGAAACAAGACTTGTATTGTCCCAGTGTAGGGCCAGGCACTCAGCTGCGTCCCTTAAAGCTGGAAGTAAGAAGGCAACAGTGTAGGAGTGGTTGTGACAGAAAACAGCCTCAGACAAGTGGTCCAGAAAACACCCCCAGTGCTTAAAGCCATGGGATTTTAGGTAGAAATTCCTTAGACACAGATCTGACTCTGAAATCAACTTCCATCCCAAAATCATTGTAAGATTTGTGGGTCATTTTTCTTTGTCGTTGTTTTTTTTTCCTTAATTCTTCATTGTAGAGTAACTCAAGATAAATGATAAGTAAAAATTTCCATAAATTTTACTTTCTGACCAGGAAGTACCTTCTTAAATAAGCACGTTTACTATGTTTTTAACATCTAGAAGTGACCAGGTGTATTTTAAAGCTTGTTTGACAAAATACTGAGACACTGGAGGCTTGGTGGTGTTTGAGGTTCTGGCATACTCTGGTTTTTGGCAAGTCACATTCAATTACAACTGGGATGAGGGGGAGGGATAGCACATTCTAGCAGCAATGGAAAGGTGACACTAAATCTCAGACCTTCTTCCCAACACATTAATTCAGCAGCAAAATAGTGAGTGATTTTGTGGGGCAGTGTTCCTGCACCTTTTCCATCTCCCACCATGCCTTATTAACGTTTCTGCAGCAGCCTCTTGTGAGATCCATGATCAACATTCTCTCCCTGAAGGTCTGCATGCAATCAAATTGTGATTTGTTTCCAGAGATCTCTATTAGTTCTCCATTCTCTCAGAGAAGGAGGGTCTCTTTCTTCCCTTTTTCTTTCATGGCATTAACTTGGTGCCTAGGAAAAGGACAAGCTTTGATGCAGTCCTTTGTGGTGGTTCAAAATGCCTCCCCCTCTCCTGCTGTGAGATATTCTTTCTCTCCTGGCACTGCGATTCTGACAAAGCCATACATGGAACATGAAAGCTTTGCTAAAATGCTGCCTCCTGTGCATCAGCAAAGAATCTGTCAGGATCTGCTCTGTGGTAATAGCAGGGGGATTCTGAAAGGTGAAAAAGGCAATTTGAGGGTTTGAAAAATGAGGCCACTTGCTTAGATGCTTGGCTCTCTCTAACTTCAAGGACAGTTGGACATATCAAGATTTGTCACCAGCTTCAGAAATCGAAGATTGTGGATTTGGGCTGTGGCTGCAGAGAGGCTAGAAGATAAACCTGATGACTCTCATATTAAATTTCTGTGTTTATAGAGATTTTTAGTAGTTTTGCAATTGATTAAATAACAGTTAAGCTTCTCTCTGAAAAATAAAAGGAGCTAAAAATGAATCTGAAACTTTAGTGCAGGATACACTGAGGCACAAGTGTGTCACGATGCTGTTCCCAGGTACCAGGCAGCCTGCTCAGGCAGCGTGGGTTGCAGGGCTCCTGCTGTGGGTAGCGAGCTCAGCTGATGCATCCCACTGCTCATAAACATCCTTCTTGCTTTCTTGCTTTCACTTTCTTTCTTTTCTTTCAATCCAGTGAACACTGCCACACAACTAGCTCTTGATATTTTAGACATCTTCGAAAAGAGCTGACTTTTAAAGTAAGTCTTTAACTACTTAAAGATTCAGTTTTGCTCATTTTTTTTCTGAGGCAATATGTGGTTTATGTAGTTTGCTTTATTGCATCCACTCTGTCCACTGAATTTGCTGGTTTTCTTTACTATTTATAAGTCAAAATCAATAAAATACTAATAACTGAGATCCTTTGATTTATTTTACAGTGCATCTAGATAATATTATGAAATCATTCCACTTTTTTCAGTTTGTCTCAGTGCTGTTTACCTCATTAGTAATTTACTTCATGCAGATGTGGTTAGTCTGCACTGAAGAACAACAATTCCTAAATCAGAAGCCCCATGTTACCTTTGATTCACTTCTCCTTGAGCTACAGCAGATGCTGTGGCTTGGGAAACGTGGGGTTTGAATCAGTCCAGTAAATGAGAAGGTGATAAAGGATCTTTATTTTATACATAAAATAAGAAATGGTTTCCATCTGAAAATAATTATGAGGGCTTTTCCACAGGACCCTGTTAGATACAGCCCTGATGTGCTCTGTGCACAGCAGAGAAGATGCAGAACATATTTCTCATAGTGCCAGAAAACTCTCTTTTATATCTGTGTCACATCAGTGACAGAACATATCCAGTGGTTTGCTTTATAATTGGGCTGATGTAATTTGCACTTCACACTTGGAGTCTGCTGGCAGCATTATCCAGTAATGTTTTTCTTTGTCCACTCCAGCACTACATTCTAAACCAAATCTCTCTAAAAAAATTATGCTATAGGGGCACATAGATATTTCTCTTAAAAGTACTGCATGATTCATGCACCCTGTATTGCCAAGTCCTCTGCTGTAGTGTCTCAAATGAAATGCTTTAATCTTCTAAATAAAACTATAAAAAATAATTTGCACAGGAGTCAGTCCCTGTGTCACTGGCATTTATCATTTGTTGGTAATGCAGAATTGGAGGTATAGGCTGACAGTTGCTAAATTAGGCCCTTTTTTGCCCCAGTATCCTGTAGTCTCTGATTTGCATGTTCCCTATGTAATGGCTAGAGGTAGGTATAACTTGTGACCAGCTCACTTGGGGAAATTACTTGGGCATATATTCACATATTTATCCTTTTCTTGATGCCCCCTTACAAGCATTTATTGTCCATTACCAGTGGACAATTACCCTGTAGTCATGTGGCATTGGAGGTCTTGGAAAACTGACTTGGCTGAGGCTGGGTAGAAGGAAAGGAAATGTAGGAAATGGGCAGAAGGCAGTGAAAATTCAGTGCTGATATTTTTAGCTTATCTGTTTCTTGTATGTGTGCTTTGATTACTTTTTTCTATCCTAAACCGTTTCTTCATGAAAGAAGAAATTACTGTCTTTTCTTGTGTGATTATCTTCTTTAATAAAGATGTGGAAGATCTCTGATTACAGTTAAGGCACACATTCCCTTCCCCCCAAATTTGTCTCTGACTTTATTGCAAATTAAATACTACAGAAACAACCAGTAAGTGGGGGTTTTGCTGCAGAAAAGAATGGAAATGGGATTTGGCTCAATCCAATTGCTGTGCCTTTTTTCATAATGAGTGAGCACTATAAACGAATGGATGAACAAACTAGTGTTTAATGCTTTCCTTTATCTGGGATGGGTGTAATTGGAAATGTGGTCCTTGAGAGACCTGTGCAACCTCTGTGTATGATTCATAGTAAAAGAGATAAATGCATTAAAATTTGTTGGGAAACTTTATTCGTTTTTATTGAATTTTACCTACTTGCACAAGTGATTGTATGCACACTATGTATAATGTGAAGAATAGTCTAGTGACTCCAATTAAATTATGCCTCATATTTTATTTCCCCTTTGAAACTACCTTTTATGTGCAACATAATTCATTTTTGTTTGCATTCCTTCTTTAACCTCAGTTTTACCAGTTTCAACTTTGTCAATGTAAAAATCAGATTCAGTGCTGATTTCCTGTCAAATATCAATTTACCTGATCTTGTATGATTGACAGCTATTCCTTACTGTGAGGAGTAAATATATTTTTTGAGTTTGCAATGAGAAATTTAAAACATTTCTTTAGGGTTTTCAGGTCACTTTTTTTTTTTTTTTTTTAATTGTGTTGCTAGAAATTGCTTTGCCTTTAAGGTTTTCAAAGACTTTAGAGAATGGAGTTTTCTGCATGGGAAACCTGACACCCAGGTGTCCTCAGTCACTTGAATTTTTCTGTAGCCTGGGATAAGTCCATGCCCATGATTTCCTAAGAATGAATGGATATTGGGTTGGTCCTAATATGAGTGCATTGGTGTTTCCAATAAAACAAATATTCTGGCATGTTTTTTAACACTCTTTATTGAACATAAGTATCAGGTGCTGCATTACTAATACGTGTTGAAATAAGTATAACCATGATTGTGACATGCCTGGGTGGTGCAGATGGGCCAGTGAGGTAATATAGTGACAATATCAGTATTCAGTACAGGTCTAACTGCAAATGTAGCCCTGTGAAAGTCAATTTACCTGTAAGCATATGTTCTAGTCATTTGTTGGATTGAACACTACTTGCAGAATACACTCGTTCTGAAACATAGAAAATGAAGGTTGTTTTATTTCAATAGAGGAAAAAAAAATACATTCCTTTTAGCAGATATAGCCTCTATTTGCTATCTAGCTGATCTAAAAAATACCAAAAGAAATTGTCATTTGCATGCCTATTTTTCAAACTTTGTGTATCAAAAATTGTGTGAAAGTTAACCTTAACAACACTTATTTTTGTTCCCTGTTGTCTGAAAGGCAGAAACAGAGCTGCCAAATTTTCCACCACCAAGTAGGAAAAGAGGACAGTCTTGCCTGAGTTCAGGCAAGAGTGAGGCAAGAGGAGAATCACTTAGATTGACTGGTCTGAGAGAAATAGTTTTGATAAAATGTTCTGTACCTTGGCATTCACTTGCAATAGAAGTTTAACTTCAGATAGAATTATGCCCTCATACTTTGATAAAGAGGTGGCAGCCTCCAAACTGGCAATATCTTAATGTCTGTTCTTAATACTAAAATGTCTTCAGAAGGCAGTGCTGATAATTCAGGTCACATTTCCTGCTTTGAGAATTTGGCTAGAGAGTTATATGTAATTTTTATTAAGCAAAAATAATAAAACCTATTTTCTCTGTGCTTTCTGTATAAAATATAAGATACAGGAGAGCTTCAGGGTACCACATCTTAATTAAAGAACTTTCTCACTTCTAATGAGCTATTTTGATGCTTTTATTGCACAAAGTTTGTCTTTTATGAAAAATTTTTAAGTATGGGATGTCTCATAAATCCCTACAGTGTCTACTTCTGGCTTCCTAAGTCAGAGTTGTAAGAGTGGTGAATGGCCTCAGGCAGAACTTGGTATTAAATGCAATCTGTGTGTGCCCAGTGTAATCAGGGGTGGCCTTGTTTTATTAGAAGTAAAATGCTGAACAGTCTATGATGCCAAATACACTCTTAAGTGTCATGTACTTTCTTCTTCTTGCAAACAATGGTATTCTGATAACTTTTCATTCTCTTTGACTCTTGTGAAAATATATTCAGAGATTTCCAACCTAATATAACCCCATCTTCCCCTCAGACATGGCACTGCTCAGTAATGGAAATGTCCCTATATATCACCCACTCACTTAACCTGTATTACCAGAGTGATGGTTATAACATGAAAATTTCACAAATATTGCATCCATTCTGGTTTTAAGTTTCATAGACTAAATTTTGTTCCTGCAGTGGGTTTCATTTTGTTTGGTTTTCCTTTCAGCTACAGGAGAACAGATCTGTGGTTTTCTAGAGAAGTCAGTAATTGATTTAATCTGCTGGCACTGCTGCAGGGTCTGGCTCTTGATGTTTCTGTAGCAGAATCAGTGTCTCGCAGTGGCTTCAGTGACTCCTAAAAGCTATGTAAAAAGCATCTATTAAAGGAAAGAGTAGAGATCAGAGGAATGTGCTCAGGTTCCAGACTTCTGCTTGTGTCTATTATTTTTTTCAGGGTTGTATTTATCCTGACATGCTTTACGGATGTGTTTTTATCACAGTGCTCCAGGACACTGCACTCAGCAGCTCAGCTTTTTTTCTCTCTTAATCACTTTCTTGTTTATCAGACAAACATCATTTAAGGAAAAAAAAACCCAACAATGCTGAAGTAGTGGAGAGCTGGTTTGTTAGTGGATTAAAGAACAAATAAATGCACATATTGAGTATGAGATTGGAAGAACAAAGCTCATTTTCTCAGTCATTAATTTTCCTTGTTTTGTAAGGACACTTTGAGGGGAAGATGTTACTTGAAGACACAGGAAAAAAGTGCAGAATTTTTATCAGTGCTATTGCCTGTTTTAGGTGACTTTCCGTGGGATGATAATGAAACTGGCTGATACACACAGGCAGCTTTGTGAGGTGGGGGTTTGCCTTTGCCAAAAACCCTCATGCCAACCCCAGTCTCTCAAGACCAGTGAGGATCTTTTCTACTTGACACTTTTATTTTTGCCAGCATAAAATAGTGTACTTTCAAGAAATTTTGGGGAATTTTGAGTTGTTGGTCTTAACTGAGACTAGCTTTATCCAAACTGCCTCCCTATTCTGCTATCACATACAGAAGTTTTACTGTTTTACATTTACTTCTAGTTTTCTACCCAATAACTATATGGGTTTATTAAAATATTTTAAGGTTAAATAGACCTAAAATGGTAATTTTGTCTGTTCTGCTGTGTAACACACACCTAGAATGTGCTGCAGTAACTATTGCATGAGGTATAATGTGGTTCCTAGTTAATTTAGAGCTTAGATTTTTAGGAGAAATCAAATGCTGATTTGGAGACTTCAAGTGATGGAGAATTCACCACACCTGTAGGCAAATTATTGTAAGATTTGATTAGTCACATGATAAAATTGTGTGGTTTGTTTGTATTCTAAATCAGTTCATCTTCGGCTTTAAGCTACTGGGTATCTGATGTTGGAAATTCAGCTGTGATTTAATAAAGCTATGCAGGAAAAAAATCCTAAATTTATATGGAGAGAGGAGAAAGATATCTATGAGAAAAATATGTACCTTTTTGGGGGAATAATTTAAAAGAATTGAAAAGAACCTGTGGTGAGCAATTATAAATGTGAAACAATGGGGGAATGTAGGGGGGTAGAATCACCTTTCTCATTCTCTTCTACTCTAAGCCCATGATGAAGGGCTAAAATTTTATTTCTGAGTGGTACTGAACACTGGAAGGACAGCACTTTTCCTAGGATGAAATGCACAACTTCCCAGTGCCATCACTGGAAGGGGCAGCCTCAGCAGGCAGCAAGAAGCCACATTTGCTGGGCAGAGAGGGAATGCAGATGCCAGGGCATCCAAGTTTTATGTCCCCAATAGATTTGCCAGGCTGCACAGCTGAACTGAATCTAACCCTTGCTGAATTGCTCTCTGCTGTGCAGCCTACATTCAGAAATCTATTTCACATGTCCCCAAGACTTCACTGTAGGGGAAAAAAAAGCACCCTTATTGTGTATAAAAAGGTTTGAACAACTCTCATTTTAAAGATTAATATAAGCCACTTTGATTTATCAGCAAAATGTGTCTCACGTCAGGTGTTGAAGCAACAGAAAATCCATTGGGCAAGGGAGAAGAAAATGAATACCATTAGATCATTTTATGTCCTTTTTAACTGCCATTTTATCCATTTCCTACCATGTGAGTGTTGTTGTGACAATATTTGTGCATTCAGTCATCCACTGGCTGTTGTGAACTTCATTTTTTCTGAAAACTGCTGCCGCTGGGGAAGAAAGCAAAGCAAAACAATTGCCACAGGTCAAACTTTGAGGAATCCAATTTCATCAAGAGAAGTCTGGAATTCACAAGCTCTAATCTGATGTTTTAAAGTCCCTAAGGTCAACAGTGGAACAATCCAATAGAAGGGGCTTAAAAATGTAGATCTTTACAGAATTTGTCTCACTGACCTAACCTATTAAAAATCTAGTGTGTTAATTGATTTGGTGAGTGGGTTTTTGTACAGTTTTAAGAGATCTGAATTTAGAAGAATTCAAATCTTTTAAAAGATTTGGATTTTCTGGACTAGTAAATGGCAATAGCAAAAACTAACAGTAACTGACACCAAGTTGTATGGGAGTGTTGACCTGCTGGAGGGCAGGAGGGCTCTGCAGAGGCACCAGGGCAGGCTGGGTCAGTGGCCTGGGGCCAGCTGGGTGAGGTTCAACAAGGGCAACTGCTGGGTCCTGTCCCTGGCTCACAGCAAGCCCTGCAGTGCTCCAGGCTGAGGCAGAGGGGCTGGAACGCTGCCTGGTGAGAAAGGACTGGGGGTGCTGGTTGGCAGTGGCTGAACACGAGCCAGGTGTGCCCAGGGCCGAGGCCGATGGCAGCTGGGCTGTCCCAGCCGTGGGGTGGCACCAGTGACATCCCCCTGGGCTGGGCACTGCTCAGGCCACAGCTCCCATCCTGTGTGCAGCTCCGGGCCCTTCAAGTCAGGAATGACATTGTGGGGCTGCAGTGTGTCCAGAGGAGGGAGCGGAGCTGGGGAAGGGTCGGGAGCACGAGGCTGATGAGGAGCACCTGGGGGAGCTGGGGGTGCTCAGTCTGGAGAAAAGGAGGCTCAGGGAGGACCTTGTCACTCTCTGCAAGTGCCTGCCAGGAGGCTGCAGGCAGGCAGGGGTCGGCCCCTTCTCCCAAACCACAAGCAGTAAGACAAGAGGAAATGACCTCAAGTTGTGCCAGAGGGAGTTTAGATTGGATATTAGGAAAAATGTCTGCATGCAAAGGTTTGTCACGCTCTGTCACAGGCTGCCCAGGGCAGTGGCAGAATCCCTGTCCCTGGAGGGATTTAAAAGTTGTACAGATGGGGCACTTGGGGACATGGTTCAAGGATGGACATGGCAGTGTTAGGTCAGTGTGGGACTTGATCTTCCATGTTTTTTCCAGTCTAAATGATTCTATGACTCTAAATCTAGAAGAAAATAATGAAAATTTAGTACTTCACTAGGGGCAGAAAGGAAGAAATGTGAGCATAATAATAAGCAATAACTTAAGAATATCAATTTAACTGTCGTAAGGTTGACTTAGGGTTAGCCATGATTAATATATTTTATTTGCTAGTTTATCTTTTGTGTTTTAATAAACTTAAAATATTCCTTCCACTGAGACATGGAAGGTTGTAGATAATGAAACATCACAGTAACCACTCACAAAAAAAGCTTTGGTGTTAAATGCTTAAGATAGTTTTAATATAATGTCATACATTCATGAGAATATCTAAATTCTGACATATATAGAATAGCTTTTAAAGTAAATACTTATTTAAACCATCTTCGTATTGATAATGTATGAATCATTCAGCTTATGTCTAAGTATTACTAATCTGAGGTGTTACACTACATCAAAAATAACTTCAAGACAGACTATTTTAAATCCATAAACTTCTTCAAAATACTCCAACCATACTACCAAGGCAGATGCTGCTTGACATTTGCTCATAGGGTAGATCATTATTGGTCTTTAATTAAAGGATAATAAAAAGCTTGGGGTTTAAAATAATAATTTTAATATATAGTGGAATGCAATTAATACTAAGACTAATACTTTTTTCTTCCATTGCAGTATCTCTCAAAAACCTGTTTGTTTAAGAAACACTAATAATTATAATACAGAATCCCTGCAGAATTCTGAGAGTAGATAAAAATAACACTTGGGTGTTAACTGAGCCAGCAGTTGGAAACTGGTGTGGTGTCAGTTGATGAGCATGACTCTGCAGAGACATCACTTAAGATTAAACACAGGCTTAAAAAGCCTGTCAGAAAATGCTGGTGCTTCCTGGGCTTAGCTGTAGCAGGGAGGCAGAGCTGAGCACACAGAGTGCTCCTCTCTGTTACTATGGTTGTCATTAATGTCTCTGCTGACCTTGTGAAGTTGGTCTTGGATGGGACATATGCACCAGTTTATGGGCAGGAATCAGATCCTGGACTGCTGGTTGCTGTTGAACCAGAGTAATATTGAAATGTATCTTAAATAGAGATGAAGTGGAAAGTAAATCTGTTTTTTGAATCAAATCACTTAACATTAAAAACACAAAAATAAAAATACTTTTTTTTTTTTTTCAAAACTAGGGCTTGTGAATCTGAAGGTGATAAAGTAATTTCATTCATGTCACATTCATGGATTCATTTTCTTCAATCCTTGCAAAATTATAACACGGGACTAACACTTCTGTAAGGAATGCAGGGTAAAATGTTAGTCCCCCTTTGTTTAGAGCTATTAATTATAGGTTGAAAGTATTGAATGCCTTTGTACTAAAAGTAAGATACAGCCAGTATTCAAAAAGCAAAATGTAGCAGAATCACATAGAGCAAGAAAATCTTGCCTTGTCTGTTGCATAAACTATATTCTTCTCTCTGAAATATCAGCTATACTGTTGTAAGTATGGATGTAAGAAATAACATTGGGGCAGTGGCCAGTCTGGAACATAAATCAGTATACTCTGCATTTATCAGATTTAGAAAAATCAGAAAGTGTTCACTGAAACGTAGTAAATAAATGCAGAGAATTTTCAGTCTCTCTTTAAAAACTCTGCATGTTATCCAGCATATTGCTATTTTACCCTAAACAATTGTGCACAGCATTACCTTTTCATGTTTATGTAGAGTACTGAAATGAGATGGAAATTTATATGCTCACTCCCTAAGAATTATTTCCTAAGCATTAACCTGGCCAGAAATGACTAAAACCAACCAACAAAAACTTTTCTAACATTATGATTTGATGCAATTGTTGCATAAAGGGCTATGCTCCATTAAAATAAATGTCTTTCTCAGTCATCGTAACTGCAGTATGGCTTCCAGACTAATGAGGAATAAAGCAATTCTCACTTTACCCACAGCCCTGGAAACACCATATGCACAAACAGGGCCCTGGCTTTTTGTTATTGCAGCTTCCCAATTTCAAAGGGTAGAAGCTGCAAGCAGAGGAAGAGAAACAAAATCTTTTTTTTCACAGAATTTAACAATGCCTGACTACAAGTCAAGGGCTCACAGATAAAACATTTCAGTCTAACTTTTTGAACTATTTCTGATATTTTAAACTGATTTAGGGTGCTCAAGGGGTTTTTGGTCCTTTTTTAAAAAATTTGGTTTGTTTGATTTGGTCTTTTCTTTCTTGATTTTTTTAATATTGTTTCCATGTATCCCCCAATTAGGTTTTGCTAGGGCATGTGAATGCTGTACTGCTCCCAAACATGGACTTAAGGGGACTTGTGTGACTCCTTATACTAGTAGTAGTCTGCATAATTTCCTGCTTGAAAAGATAAAAATTGCTCAAGTTTCTCTGCTGCCAACTTCCATTTTATCTTCCTGTTATGTAGCCCAATTCACAGGTAAAGCAGGAGGAAATGCTGTCTCCACCATAATAATTTTAGAAGTAATGCTTATTCATGGTTTCAACTTTCAGTTTTTTATCACAAAATGCTTTAAACAATAATGTGGCTCATGGCAGTGATGTGGAGAGCTCTGCCCTTTGCATTCTCAGTTTTTAAGCTGCTCCTTCTGGTTTTAGCTTTCCAGACTTTATTTCAGTGAGATGTAAAAGATAACATCCCAGCATCAATACTGAAACTCTGTGCCTGGATGCTGGTGTAATTGACTTAAAGTTGTTAAAATTCACAGGATCATCAACATGTACCTCAATTAATCAATTTTTAAGAAACACAGAATCGACAGTTTAATGAGAAAAGCTTTCCCAGGATCGTAGTCTCCTCCTCCTCATTACGAGAGTCAGTCTTACATTAAAGAAATGGTAAATCCTATTTGATTTCCCTTTCATGAAAGACTGAGCTGTCCCAGAGGTAGCCTTTCTTTTTGCTGGATGAGGAGGACAAGTGCTAAAGTAATGAGATAATCAATAAGAGCTGTTTTTGTATTGTCCATCTCGCATACAACTGGGGATGTTATGTGTTTTCCTTAGTTTTTGCTCCTTTGCTAGTCCAGCCCATTACTGACAGACCCAAGCAGTTATTCAAGGTCAGGCTGTTCCTTGGTTTCAAACTTTTCTTTGGCTCTTCTCCCGTTGTCATTTAAATTAGCCTGAGCTCATCAACACAGCTTTTATAAAATGCTACTGAGATTGTGGCTTAACGAACTGAGAAATGAATGTGTTGACCTTACCTTTCTAAAGGGGATCACAGGATGGTTTTGCTCATGGCTTCATTGGTCTCATTGTGGAATAACCCCCTCAAGTAAATGTATTTTTCCACAGGTCCCCTACAAAGTTACAGATATCTCTTAATTAGCTGCAGTACTCTCCTTTTAGAGCTCAAGCATCTTTTGGAGTAAGTTAGCTGACTGGTGTAGTTTAATGGGGAATATTTCATGTTGTTCAAGTTTGAAGCTGTGCAAAAGTCAGTGTGTTAGAATCCCACAGATTTAAATTATTTAAATATTTGTATTTGATTATTCCCTAAATCTGTGATTTTCGCTGTTCATCTCTCATTTCCTGAGAAGAACAGCATTATACAGGGAGCTTTCTGGTGTGTGCTGGGAAGGATCGTAAGATAGGAACAAACAAACAAAAAAAAAAAAAGAAAAAAA
>VZTZ01035716.1:1065215-1082679 GCA_013400955.1 Drymodes brunneopygia | reverse complement strand
AAAAAAAAAAAAGAAAAAAAAAGAAAAAAAAAGAAACCAAACCTGAGCATTCTTCACCTGACTGAAAGGGAAGCAGCAAAGTAATTGCAACCAAACCTGGCATTCTTCTGTCTCAGCCCTGGGCTCAGCTGTGGGTATCCAGTCTTCTCTCAATGGGGTTAACAACTGCCCCCATCACTGGAACACACCTGCCCCCACTGTTGGCTCTCACCTTTTATTATTTGGATGTTCTTACTCGTGTTGCTTACCTGGGAGCCTTTTTACTGTATTCAGATTTGCAGAATCTGGTGGGAGGGAATATTGTGGTACCAGAAGGGAGCATCTGGTGAAGTATCAACACTCTATAAGCTTCAATTGAAGAAAATGCAGGGTTTGGGTGGATTTTACATAAAGCAGTATAGTTTATTCTCTCCATTATTTTCTTTTTTTTAACTTGAAATGAATTTCTTGGTGGCCTACATGTGCTCTGTGCTTGCAGGCTTACATGGTGACTTACCCAGACTGGGAGGAATCAAGCATGCTGTATTTTGTGTTTAGGAAAGTATGAAAATGCATTATTTAATTCCATTCATTCCAATTAAAGTTCAGTAGGGTGTGTGAATTCTGGGATAATTGTTTGACTGTGGTATGAAAACTTTTCCTTCCTTTCCCTATTCATGATGTGATTTGCATAATAATTCCTTAAATTCTGGGCTGTGAATATTATCTCATTAACATAATTACCTAATTTCTTGTTTTGTGAATTATGGTAGATCAGTAATAATAGTCCTAGCTTATTATCACACTTTCTGCTGTGCTTTGTGATCACAGTAAACAGATGAGAAATGAGATTTTTTTTTTTTTGAAGGAGGGACTATTCAAATATCAGGATGATTATGTGATCCATTTATGCACATGCAAAACCCCTGGAGATTTCAGCTACTGTCTGCAGCATCCTTTCAGGCACCTACCTGAAGTCTAGCTCTTCATTAAGGCTTTCTCTTCAGCAGAAACTAGTTTTACTGTATTTGAATATCACAAGGAGCATTAAATACCATTTTTCCCTTCAATTTCAGAAAATTAAACCCAAATTATTAAAGGATTTTAGTCCCTGCAGAGATAAGTCTCAGGCACCTATGCTGATTTGTGAAGGAATTTTAGTTATAGAATAAATAAAAGGCATTTATTTGCAGTTACAAGCTCATTTTCTGTAAATATTTAATGTCTAAATTATTTATACTATCATTAATAATCTCCCAGAATCCACTAAAAAAGCTTTTGCACATAACATGTTTTGTGGATTTGAGTTCCCTGCAAAGGGAACTCATTTTCAGACAGATCTTAAGACCAAATTTTCAATTTTTAACGTGGTATTTGCCATATAAGCACTGATGCTGGAATATGCAACAATATTTAACTGGGGAACCAAGACAATTACAGTTTTCAATTATATCTGAATATATTTGGTCTTAAAAAAACTTTATTTCAAAGTGCTTTAGAGGTTTTTATATTGGAGCTACTGTTATGCAAATCTCTGCAAGGAGGTCCTGAGGTGGTTTTGAGAGATCTAAAACCTTGCTTTTTCCCAGAAAATATTAGCTCTAATTAGGCACATCCCCTGAAACCTAAGTATGCAATAAAAAGGATATTTTAAAGAGTAAAAAGCCATATAATATACAGGCTATACTGTTCTTTTCCAGTCTAACGCAAGAAGAAAGTATGATAACATTCAAAATCTGTTTAACATAACTCTAAAAACAGAGAGATTCGAAGATCCCTGCTCATCAAATCTGTTTACAGGAATTTTATCCCTGGGCTTCCATCTGGTGAGTGGGTCCTGGATGTGGGACTGATGGGCTGCAGAAGGGAATTCTGGTGGGTGAGGACAGCAAGGGGTTGGTTCCTGTCCCCATGAGTTGATAAGTGTCCATTTATGTGGCCATGGCATTTTTTATCTGGATCAGGTATATCTTCTTTTTAATTAATTTATGTGTCTCATGCATGGTTCTTTATTTGTAAAAGAAATGACTTGAGGAAGGAAAGATTTTCTGCAGTTTTGTTTAACTGTGTTAAAAGAAATCATTGTGTAGTAAAGCTCTACAAAGACCATGTGAAATTTCCAGTGTCAGTTAAAAGTAAATATGGGAGAAAACTCTTCAGGAAGCAAAGGGGCCTGTCAGGCTTTTACTTGGCCAAATTGTTTGCTCTGCAGATATTAGATATGTGAGTAAAACAAGAGAGAAAAATTCATTAATATTTTGCTTTTTCTGTCTATACCAAATCAGAAGCTTATCTGAGCTGGTGAAAGGCCTCTCAGCCTTCATCAGGTGTGGTGAACAAGGAAAAGCCTTGAAAGGAAAAATCATGTAATTAATAAAATCTGCTGGGAGTTGTTTTCTTTTGAGGGGGGAGGATCTGTATATGATAATATATAATAATAGAAAATGTAATATAATTATAGAAGCTGGGACCTGAACATCCATGTTTTGAGACAGTTGCAAAACCTGAGGTAGATGCTGAATTTAGTTGTTGGATCTGTTTGCCATAGTCTTACTATTTTCAACAAGAATGTTAGAACTTCATCATGGAAGCACAAGTTCTTTCCACTGAATTTCTTAAGAGACAAATATTGGGATTTGGATTTTTAATCAAGAATTTTTGACCTAAATAATAAATTTGTTATGTACTTGGGGGGGTTACGTTGTTATTGTGCCAATTTTCCTACGACCAAAGAGAGATGTTTCAAGAACAATAAAGCACTTTCCTCATAGAGGAGTGGAAAGAAAGATTATTACTTAATCATTGTGTGCTGACATGGAAGCTGTCCAAAATTATACTGGAAATTCTGGTTCTTCCCTCAGATTGCCAACTCCTGTGACATTGTTGCAGCCCAAAGGATATCTATCCATCGTGTCCCTTTGAATTTTTAAAACAAAAACACAATTAATATTTTATTGCATTTTGAGTCCTGCTAAACATAAAATGATCCTCTTCCTTGTTGTTTTGTTTGCACTGCATGTTTTTAAAGTGGGCATCAGTAAAGGCACGGAAATAGGGCGCTTTTTTTTCTCACTTCTATAGAAAGCTTTTAATGCAATACTATCCTTAAACACACTTTTTTAATGTCTGGATCAGGGAAAATATCCTCACAAAAGAAGCAAAACTTTTGAGATAAGCTGTTCATTTTAAATGTGTCTGACAGGAGTAAACATGTCATCTCTAGAGTTATCTCATTGAGATGAATATAAAGGACATTGGCAGTAGTTTAATAAGTGGATTGCCTCCATTTGTTAGGGCATTGTGTCAAATAGGCACATACTGTGTGTGCTCAGAAATGCTGGGATCCTGATTTCCAGTTACTCTGGAACTTCTGTTATTCTCAGTGCTGAACAAAAAGAGTCACAGAGTGGAGTTCTGGGATAAAATCTTATGGACCCTTGTGTTTGAAACCTGCTTTGCTGCTGATAGTGTGGGAGGAATTTGTCAACAGCCTGACTTGGGGTAGTGTTTTCTTGAGGGATATTTGAAAGAGAATAAATACAAAATACTGTCTTAATGTGAATAAAAATATCACACTTTAATGTAAGTGATTTTTAAGATGAAATTCCACTGCATTCTCTCCCTGTGTTTGGCTTTCAATCGTAATTTACCCCCTTTTAACAGGAAGAATTAAAAGTGCTGCAGAAATCTAGCTTAAAATGAGTAATACATTCAAGTGTCTCAACTTGTATTTTCAGACTGGGACCAGATTATTCATCTGTCCTGGACATACAGTACATGAGAAATTGATTTTGGATTACAGTGGCTATGGGTAGAGGATACCACCTGAATTGTATCATTTGCAAAAGAAGCATGTGAAATTTTCTTGGATCCTGGGCTGATCTTCTGAACTGAGTGATTTTTTTTTTTTTTTACTATGTAATTGAAAATTGATTTAACTTCCACAGAGCTATACAAAATCAAAGCTTTGCTTTGAGGACCAGAGGGACAAAAATCTGAGGCAAAGCTTAACTAACCTACATACTTCTACAAAGCACATAATCAAGGAAATCTTATTTACTTCAGCAATCTGCTACTTGATTCTTTCCCTCTGAAAAAAACTCAAAGGATTGTATGGTAGTGTGGATGGTCTCCTGATACATGAATTTGTATTGAAGTCTTTATCCTCTTTTGCAGGAATAATCTAGTGATCTAGGATATTTAATTAGGCATTTATCTATAAGCTGTATAATTTCACAAACCTCCATTAACTAATATAAATTTAAAAATTTGAGATCAACAGTATAAAATTCATCCAGTTCTTTGAACTCTAATTAAATGCTTGTTAATGTTCAGTATCTATCTAGAAAATAAGTGAATTCTTCAAAGTTTGTTTCCACTTGTCATTGCTATAAATAGACATTATCTACTGTGTCATTTCGGAGGCCATTTTTTCATAAATTAAATAGATATAGAGAATAAAAAAAAATCCTTCATGACATTTTTTACAAGCAAGATCAAGATTTGATGGATGTTATATTGATTTGTCTTACAAACAAGTGCTAATCAATTTAAAGGGTGAAGGGACAGTCTTCTAAAACCCTGTGTAAGGTCAATAGAAACTGCCTGTTTGTGAAAACAGAGACTCCTTTTATTGTTGCTACAGCTCTAAGTTAGAGCTGATTCAAGCTGCCTTTCTGAGAGATGTTAACTTCTTTGGACTAATGGAAATAAACACTCATAAAAGCACACTGTCTCTCAGAGCAGAGGTATCTGCTAAGACCTTAACAGATTTTATGGTTATGGGAATGTTGTTTTGAAAAGATTAATAATAGAAGTAAAGGAACCTTTAGTGGCAAGTGGTATCATCTTAAACCAGTTCTAACTGATAATAAAGCAGCATGGATAATCTTCAATTATTCTTCAGAAATATTGTAATAGAACTGTAAATACAGGAAAACAATAATACAGTTTCCCAATATTTTATATGAAATTAAACAGGTGTGAAGTGGAGCTCCATGGTTCTTCTTCATTTGGTATCTCCTCATAAAGTAATAATATTTCATTGTAGTTGGCCAGGTAAATTCAGCTTCAAATTCTAAAAACTTACTTGCATTTTTCAGCATTCATAAGCATGTTTTATAAATTTACTTTTCAGTCCTCGTTTTCTGTAAGGACATATGGAGCTAAAGATGTGTCAGCACAAATTTTGTAGATGGGTGGATTTTGATGATTTCCATTTTGAGAAACCTTTTTCTTCTGATTTTCTTAATCTCAGCTGTAAACATTTCTGTTTCAAATAGTGCTAAACAAATACATCTTTTCTTATATTAAATACTTTAAACTGGGGGTTGACCTAAATTCAAGTCATAGATTTTTTAACATTCTTTGAAGTAGAGAAATCAAGTGTTGATACCCTTTTAAAACATCTCTGAATCAGTTTTTCAGTATGTTCAATTGTTTGTTTATTTTGGAAGCAGCATGAAACCAGTCTTGTTGTTTATGTTGAAATAATGAATCTTTTTTGGTGTTTTGATTCTGCACTTGCAAGGAGCATGGAATAGATGGTAACAAGTAAATAAATACTCAATGTGTGGGACTGTCAGGAGGGCTTCACAGGAGTTTGAATACATAAGCTCAACTGAAGTGACTACAGTAACTTTAAATATTGTTAAATGTTTATTTAAATTTCCCTCTTGCAAAATTGTAGCACATGTTATCACTTTGTTCAGTAATATTAAATAAAGCCAAGTTTCAAATTGCTGTTAAGCCTGGAGAAGGTGATGGAAAGGAGCAGTTGGGACTCATGGAAAAAGCAGTGCTGGGAAAGGTTGGTGTAAAGGTTATAGTGAAGTGTTTTTGTGGCTGAGGAAGGTGAAATGAAACCTCTGCATCTACTGGAGTTGGAGGAAAATGGAAAACTGCTTTTTTGTGTTTATATGCTTTGGTTTATTAACAGTTGGGAGTATGTTTGGGGGTTTTTGTGTCTGGAAATAGAGGCAGACAGAGAAAAGGGTAATCGATTTATTTGTTTTCAACACCTATTTAACACAGGGCTCAGAGCAATGAATAAAATACACAAAAGCTAACTTTTTAATTTTTGAGGGAGATGAACTAATAAGCATGTTTAGCGTTGATAAATAAGAATTATGAAAGATGGTGGAGAAGGCTTTTTTTTTATAAATCAACAAAGCAGTTGTTGTAAGCATTTTAAATTTAAAAAATCATCTTAATTCAGTGACAAATGGTGTCCTTGCTTGGATTAAAATTAGTGTTTTGATAACAGAATAGCTTTTCAGCATAACAGGAAGGTTAAGCTGGGCAAGTCATGGCAGTTCAGGCATTGGCAACATCATCTCAATAAGGATTTTCCATCATGAGATTGAAGTCTCTTTTGGCAAGTTACTGGAAAAGGAATTAAATTTCAGTTTCAGTGCTATAGTAACAGGACTTGAGCTCATGTAATTTTTCTCCTTTAGTTTTGCTATGAAAGTGAATTCCAATTGATTTGTCTGTTTTATGAGAAATTGTGTGTAACAATGAATTCATGCTGTCAGATTTGGACTTTCTTGAGATGGAAACATCAGAACTCACGTGTCCAGCAGTGCCTGTGAACTAAACTGCTTTAAAGATGTAGATTTTATATATTAAAAGTCAATATAATCTATAAATAATAGGTGAAAATGTTTACAGACCATCTCTCATCCTCATACCAACAGAGGGCATTCTGACACTTGGAAGTCAAATAGGAATTAAATATTTGTATGTAGATATCTCATAAATGACCTTCACAAAAAATCTAAATGGAATGATAGCACCTGACTTTGCTGCTAATAGAGGTCCCAAGAACTTGTGTCATGCCAATACCTGCTTGAGTACACTTTTGTCTTGCAGTCCTTTCCAGCCTTGCAGCATAGAGCTTGGATCTATTGGCACTTTACCTTCCAAAGTCCCTGCACTGCAGGAGCATCCTCAAATTAGGAAATCATTGTCTTTATAGTTTCTTTGAAAGGGAACTTGGTGCAATGCAGAAATGGCCTCATATAAAAATTATATCTTCCCTTGACCTATTAGCATAGGAGAGCTTGCAGTATTTTAGCTGTGTGCCAGAGTTAGTGCCCCATTACAAAAGGGAGGTCGAGTTGCCACTGCTGCCTGGCCACTGGCTCCTGAGGGACATGCTTGGGGGCCAAAACACTCTGACCTGTTTGCTCATGGCTTGCCAGTAAGAAGATGTGTGACTATGGAACTGATTTTTGGGACATAAACTTTTCTGGTTTTGCTGAGAGTGCAAGTCTCTGTTTCTTCCTAGATATTATCTCACCCCTGGGAGCAGCTGTACCACTACCAACTACAAGTGTGAGGTTTTCCCTCTGTATTTATTTATGAAGCAGGTAGTTGTTTTAATATCTTTGGCTTGTAATTATAACAGTGGGTTTTCTTCCTGCCATTTAAGCTTGGAGGGATTTATACATTATGTTTACTTAACAGCAGACACCAGGAAAATGTTCTTTGAAGATTTAGCCTTTTATGGGGCTTTGTACTTACTAGCAAATAAATATTCATATTCAGTGGCACAGAAAGAAGTCTCATGTTCAGTCTCTTTCAGTTGCAAACAGCAATGGAGAGATTGCATTTTTTTTCTACTGCCCATCTACTCACCATTTCCTGATTGTTACTTGTCAATTTTGTTTAATCTATTGTCCTCAAAGGGCATATTTTGGTGACTGGTGCAAAGTGAACATTGGTTGAAGAGGTATGCATTCACATAATAATAAAGTAGAAGTAACTGCAGTAAAGAAAATCCTCATTTACTATGGTGATAGTGTAAGCAGAATTATGTAATGTTTTTGCAACAGGCTGAAAGCATACTTTGCATCCCTGTGTAGCCAAAAACAGTTATGTTGCCTGCTCATATCAAAGGAAGTCATAATTGCAGGAATTCTTGGCACTTGGTAGTACTGGGCTAGCAGCTGTACTGATCTTAGAGGTCTTTTTCAACCTAAATGGTTCAGTACTTATGTGATTCTGTGATTTGGTTTAGTTGCAATATATAACTCCAAAACCTTAGCTTGTGTAGACAAAGATTGCTAATTGTGGGAAGACATTTCATCAAAGCAGAAAGTCAAACTGGTTGTGGTTTTGTTGGTTATTTATCTTTTCCCATTCCAAGGTTAGTTTCTGTTTTAGTGCAGAGATAATAAAAATGTTTTCTTTTTAAAAGTGAACGTACTTTCAGGAATTTCCTAAATATCTCCTGAAGGAACTACTTTTCTAAAACCTATTGAATGTTCAGGCATCTGGCTTACTTCCAAGACTGCAACAAAGCAATTGCTTTTGTTTAGACCCATTTCAGTTTAAGTATAAACAGAGAGTAAAATATATGGTGGTATTGGGGACTGTGTAAGAAATTGAAATATAGACTGTTATGTAGTTCTTTGGACATCTTTGTTCTGTGTGAGTGTAAATAATACAGATTTATGGTGATGCTTTTAATAAGCAAAAGTAATTTTCTCTGTCTGGTGCCTCCTCTCACCTCATGTAATGATGTAGCTAGGACAGAGAGCTAATACCCAAGGAGAACAATTTTTCCTCCAAAGCAGTAAGGTAGGGGTTTGTTTTTCCCTTTGCCAGAGAGATCTATACCTGCCAGGTCAAGGACCACATGTATACTCTGAAGAGCCTCTGTTTTACAAAAGTAATTTTCTGATAGATCTGTGAGAAGGATAAAAGAGCAAACTGGGGTCCTTCAGCCTGCTGCAGATGCACCCTAAGAAAAGGTGTTGCATCTCTAAGGCACCTAAAACTTGTACAAGACCAAGAAAAGTAGATTTGGGAAAGAGGGAAGAGGAGCACCCAGTCTGGAGCACCCAGAGGAGCTTTGGGAGGGGGACACCTGCCCCACACAGCAAAAAGACCCAAGGTGTTGGGAGGAATCTCTTACTTCCCACAAGTAGTTTAAATCATAAATGTGCTGAACTGCAGCAATTTACACAAATGCACTTATCTAAATTCTAAGGAGATGAGAGACCTTTGACAGGAAATTTGGGCCTGTCCTTGTCTTTGCTGAGTTTTTCTGCAAGGACAGTGCTTGCTGTGCTCTGGAGCTGTTTCTCACAGTGATATTGGCATAAGCCATGGCCCGTGGTGTGTTATTAGACTCAAAACTCACAGAATCTCAAAGAATTCTCTTTGCTGTGGGCATAAATACCTGCCTTCCTCAGAATGAAGTTTGGTGATCTCATAAAACAGTTACCAAACAAGTTGAATTTAATCTAAAAAATGCTTAATGGAAATGAAACTCTTTTAGTTATATCTGCCATGAGATCACAGCAGTTTTCACACAGTCATTAGAATTTTTTCCTACATTACTAAATTAAACTTGTTTCACCATTGTTTATTTCCCACTTTTTACCCTTTGATGTTCTAATGTTAAATTAATAGCTATTATCTTTCTGAAGATTTAATTTACACTAATTTAATTAACTTCGGTGCATCTTGGTAGATATTAATTGCAACATCAATTCTAGCAATCAATAGTTCCTGGAAAATAGACCAACAATTATTGCCTTAATTTGTAACAATGTAGGAAGCGTTTCTGTAATTTTTATGTTGCTCTGTTTGATGGCAGAATTCTACCTAGCATGCTCAGGACTTCAAATAATGGTCATTATTCAAATGTGATTCTTCTTCCCATACTATTGTTCACTACTAAGCAGGGATGAGTCATGTTTTCAGTTAATACAATATAATTGTAACTCAGTGCACTCTGTTTAAATAGAATTTATGCTACAATTAAATTTGGACTTCAGTGATAGATATCTACATTTTCAGCAGGTATTTGTGGGAGAATTGACTAAAATTACTTCTTTTTGTGTCAAAGAATCTCATTAAACTAAGCTGGGAATTTTGTTTATTTTACCCTTTATGTCCATTTTATTCAGTGGATTAGGCAATTATCCTTGTAATTGAATTATGAACCTCACCCCATCTCCAAATGAAGTCTGTGTTGCTGATAGCCACATCAACCTAAGGGCCACTAGATATAATGACTCACTTGAAATGGTTTGGATGTGGATTCCAATTCAGATAAGCAGCCAGCATTTCATATTTGGAGCTTATCTTGACTGCTCTGGTTCTGGAAAATGAAGCTGTTGTCAGAATTCTTTAAGAATTTCCTGTGCTTCTGAAAACTCATCTTCAGATCAAAAGGACCATAAAGAGAAAAATTAATGGAGTAAACTATTAAATATTTTTTTATATATCTCAGTGAGTTTTGATGACACAAAACAGCATAAATTAACTCCAAGTCATTCATTCATAAGTGTTAAAATTCAGGCTGAGAAGTTGTATTCCCAAAATTTTAGAGGATCATTTTCTTTGTGCAAAATGGAACTGTTTTTCCTTACTGTTTAAACATTTTACTATACTGTAGAAAAATATTTTTTTCCTAATAATTGTGGGTTTATATTTCATACGTGTGTAGATAAAAGTGTAGCCTGGAGTAAAATATAATAAGCAGGTATATATTTTATGAATGTAGGTAGATATGCAAATTAGGATCACAGTTAACTCTGGTTGTGTCAGGTATAATTACAGTATGTCAAAACAGAATTGCTTTTAAGCAGATTGTAGAGACCTTGGAATGATTATTTTAGATGCATTTATACTGTTTTCTAGGTTTGTGTTATTTTGTCCATACCTTTCAGCTAATACCCGAGTAGCTGGCCATCTGATTCTGTTAAATTTGTATGTATTTGTGGGGGGTTTGGGTAAATTGAAACAGAACTCTGATATTTATTTAGGAGATGTATTTAACAGGTGTTATGCATACAGATAATATATTAGGGGGCAGCTGATGAATGTATTTGTTCCATGGAGGCTGGGATGGGATTACATACATTAGTTCACCTAAATGTTCTTACAGGTAATGAATAACTTTCCTAAGGCACTTTCCATTGTGGAATTTGGGTTAGTCTGTGAAGTGATTTATTTAATATCCTGAAAATGTTGGTCAGGTTTCTAGGACAGGTATTATAAGCTCTGTACATTTTAAACAGTTATCAAATCCCCCTGAAAAGGTGCTGGCACAATGCTCATTGTTGTGATTGTAGCAGCAACACCTATATTTTCATTTAAGAATTAGTGTTTTTGTAACTCAAAGATTCTATATATGTGTATATTAGCTGTTGGTTGTTTCAGAATTATTTTTCCTTGTGGTCAATATCTCTGGATTCTGGAAGGGCTGAACTTCTCCCTAACTTTTTTGCTCTGCAATATTAAACTACAGATTTCTGCTGTGGTAACTTAAATTTGTGTTACATACTATATAATGATAGCAACTAATTGTTCAGGTTGACAAACCAATGTATTGACAGTACAGAGCAACACAGCTTTTACTACTGGGAAAAAAATAAATAAAGGTATAATTCCACTCTGAGAATAATATATAATATATATATTATTTATTGTATAATTCCACTCTGTGAATCTGGCTGGGAGGAATGATATGCTCTGAGATTCTGCCCTCAGAAATGGGAGTAGAGGTCTTCAGCTCTCTATTCACAAAGGAAAGTTGACTCAAAGCAGCTTTTTTTGAATTCCAAAAGGTACAGTGTCACAAATTAATATAATTGGATCTCTAGCAGGATGAGTAATCTTACTCTTTTAGAAGTACATGCTACCTCTTAAGAGTGTAAGAATAAAAACAGGATAAAGCCTATAGCAATACAATTTTTTTGCTGTTTGATTTATGTCTACCTGAAAATATGTGTATTTTCAAAAGAGACCCTTTTTCTGTCCTTAAAAAGATGAGATTCAACATCCCTCAGGAGCTGATTTTTAGCACTTAGAGGTTCCCTTGGGCTGCTGTCAGCTACAACTTATTGCATAGGTGCTTTTCACTAAACTCATTATAAAGTGATTAGCCCCAAGGAAGACACTGTGATGTTACAGCTGCACTCATTACAGGCACTTTTGCAGCTGAATTGCACATTGTCAAATTTTATCAAATGGTGAACACAGAAAAATCACGGGATTAAACAGACAAGTTCTTAATAAGGATGCTGTCTAAGCTGTTTGTGAGGAGTATTTCTAAGGAATTCTTTATTTTTTTCCCCCCAGATTTTCATTTGCTAGATTGTACTGTGGTAAGAAAAGAACTGTGGCAAAACATGGAGCAAGTTATTAATGCTATTTTTCTATCATTACTTGTTAGATGGGGCCTTTTTTAATAAAATAACATGTTTGTTTTGTAAGCAGAATTTCCACACCAGAGTTTGTAACAGGAAGGCTTGTGGAAGGTGCCTTTGGACCAAGCGTGTTTGTTGTGTCAGAGTGGCTCTAGTTCAAGTTACCAACTCCTTACAAAGATACAGAAATACAGTAACACCCTGAGTGTGGCCCGAACTCTTTTAACATGATCACTTAAAGACAGATGCCACGGATGTGACTTGGTTAAGAAGCAACAATAATTGTGAAAGTATAATCTTTAGAGAGTGAGTGTTCCCTTCTAGACAGGCAGTGTTTTGTAGTGCAGATTTTGACACAGATTTTGGGAAATTATCTGTACCCAAGAATTGTCCTTATATGATGAATATTGAGAAGAGAGCAAAATCATCAGTGCCTTGTCACATCTGTTTGGGAAAGCTTTGTGAAAGAGGTGGAAGCCAGGGAGTCACTGGGGGAAAACCTTCCAGGTGCAGGAAAACCCTACTGGCATTTAAGGTGTATCCTACCAGAGTCTGGAAGAGACCTTTGTCCAGACCAGGAGAGGAGTTCTTTATTTAAAAAGAGTCTTTGAGTTAAACGTTTTTGACAAGAGGGCAAATCAAGTGGCTGAGGAGCAGGGCCAGAGCAATGGTGGCAAAGGTGGTGTCCATCAGGATTTGGGCTGTGACTGAGGGACTGCAGGGAGCGTTGTGTGGTTGCATTTCCACTACCAGGGCAGCAACAACTGTGCAGGCTTCACCTCTCTTTCTCATTTTAGTCTACACAGAGGATTTAAAACACACAGTCTGTTAGCTCTAGTGCAATACACTTCACTTTACTGTGTGTAAGGCAGGTTAAGAGCATAAGAACAGCATTCAAGGATTTCCAGAGGACTTTCAGTTTTCTGGACTTTTGGTCTTCTGGGATAGTCTTCTGCCTATTTCAGAAACTTTAGGATTAGCCTTTTTTTCTTTTTTTTTCCTGGAAAAAGTAGATTTTTCCCCTTTGTATTTTCTCATGTGGTCAAAGACAATGCCTTCACAACACTGAATCAATGAAGCCATTTATTTACCTGCAGAAAAAAGGTTCATAGCATAGGCTACCTCAACCTGGGGAGTTGATTTTCTTCATATATCTCACTTTTCTACCATATTCATAACCATTTCAAAAGCTGCTTTTTTAAAGATTCTTGGATTTCCAATGAGCATCCTTATTTGAATTATAACTTCAGTGTGCCCTAGCACTGTCAAGTGTTTTATCACAGAAAGAGCAGCAAAAATTCCCTCAAAGCCCTGGCACAAGAACAGACCCTTAACAGTCCCTAATGAGAAATCCACCTCATGGACTAGAAGAGAAGCTGAAATGTCAGTTCTGGCAGCTGAAAGGGTACAGTTAGCCCAGGATTTCCTCTAAGACAACTATCTGAGAGGGCAGATGTTTCAATAAAAATGTTAAAAGTAAAGCATCCCTTCTGTGCCCCAAAGTCCCTAATTAATTAGTGGAGTTATTGGAGCTTGGTGGCACCACCTCAGCACCTTGGGGCAGCTCAAAACCAGGCACTGAACAAATGGCAGGCGACTTGTCCTGGAGTGATTCCAGGTAAAGCAAGCTCTACCCCTAAGAGCTCTCTGAGGAGGGAGAACTGTACAAATCAGAGAGACAGAAAGTAACTACAACTCTTGCTTTATTAAATAGAGCTGCTCTGGACCTGTCCTGATAACAAGGACTGCTATTTACAGCTGTGTCATTTGTCATCAGAAGCAGAGCCAAGCTTGCAGAGCCAAGATTGTGAATCATGAGGGGAAGAGGGAAACAAAAGGATTTTTTTTTCTGTATTATTTCTTATTTGTGGTTTCAGATAAATGGCCATTAACTGACTCACTGCTGTGTTTTATTTATTTATTTGTTTGTAAGTGGAGAAAGGGAGCAGTGAAGGAGTAAGAGGTTTGTTTGTGGGAATTTTTACCCCCTCCTCAGAACTGCCTGGGAATCCTTTTGATGTGAGATCAGCTTTCTTGTCTTGACAGCTAGCAATATATAAATGTGTGCATGTGCATAGCACAGGTCATTTACTGCTGCTGCTCAGTACTTTCCTTTTTCTCTAGGAAGCATCCTTTAAAATAACTGAAATATTGATGTTATTAATACAGGTTGCATCAAATGCCTAGTGAGTTATTTCCTGAATATATGAAAGGATGTATCCTAATATATATGTTCATACAGTGTCAAAATGACATGTCTGAAAACATAAGGCTTTTATTTTGCTGATTTGGTCCATAGCTATCTTGACAACAAAAGAAATGGTTTCTCACCTTTATAGTGAAGTCCTTTTAGAGCAGCAGAAAGAAAACAGATACTAAAATATTAGAGAAGAAAAGAAAAGAACCAGTTGTCACTATATATCACTAAAGCTTCTCCAGCCCAAGTGACTGTGGGGCCTTTAGTCTGCCCATGTGCCAAGAACCAGAGCTCACAGCCCTGTGTGATCCCAGAATATTCCACTTAATGTAGCTCTTTGTCATGAGAATGTGCTGTAAGATATTGTTTCATTTTATCTTTGAAATTATGACAACTGTTTGCAGAATTTTCTCTTGCAAGCCTTTTGTCCTTTTCAAACAATCCAGAGTTCAGGAATAAAAGATTTGAAACCAAATGTTTCTTTCTTGGGCTCTGTTCCAGTGGTTGCCATGCAGTGCTATTTGCAAACAAAAAGCTAAAACTGGAAAATAAATGTGTTATCTCAAATACAATTGTGGGTGAATTTTAGTTTTTGTTGGTGAAAATTGAACTTCAGTGCTGAATTGTTTGCAGCCGATAAGAAAATCATCTTTAGACTGGGTAGTGCTGTCCTTCTCATTGCTTCCTTTAGCAAACCTTCCTGACTTTTTACATTTTGGTTCAAGGTCTTGAAGACCACAAAGAGTAATGCTGTCTGAACTATGAAGCAGAAATTTCTTCCTTCTGTGTATAGATATCTTCTTAATTTTTTTTCGTTTTAGCTATATGAAGGGGGTTTTCCCCAAAGAAGGTCAAATGATCTAATTTTAATAAGCAATGCTTGCAGTGTGATCATATCTAAAGATGTGACTGCCTTAATAAAATTTAACTGGGTTGGCAGTTTTCATCTCTGAAGCTTTGTGTCACCTTGTGAGTAAGTCTCTAACATAGCTACAAGAGCTTGCTTATTCAAGTAAATTTTAATTTACTGATCTTTAAGATTGGAACAGTATCCTTGAACAGCATCTTAAGGAAGAAATATTAATATATTGCTTTTAAACTTCTCCCACTCTCTATGTTTCAAAGTCCAAACTATCTTTTTCACACCCTTTTTCCCACCCCTTCAGTGAAATCATTCACCGAGGAAAGCTGCTCAGGCCAAACTTATTAGCCACATCTTGCTATTTTTCTTGTGGGGAGATTAGAGCCCACCTATTTCAGTAATAGTCTGTGACCTGTTATTTGCAGGGAATAGCAGTATCAACTGCCATTGTCATGATGGGGTAAATATTGGCAGCCTTTTAGACACTTCCACTTGGTTGTGATTCAAAGCCATAGGAAATGTCAAATTTTGCATGATTTGGTGTGAAATCATTAATGTGCTGCGAAAACATAAATATGCCTAATGCACTTGAGGAAGCCTTCTGAGGAAGCTAATTTGCTAGCAAATATAAGTCTCTAGTTTTCTTGTACTGGTTTCATTGTGCTGGGTTGGTTTTTTAGGAATAATTCACCTCAGTCCTATGAAATAATGTTATCATGTTTCCATAACGTTGAATTGAATAGGTGATTTCTTTACTATAAAGTTGCATTTCATTCATAAATATAATTTTTTTATATTAAAAAAGGTCATTATATGTATTTACTGAAAGAAGAGAAGCATTTGATTTAGAGTGCAAATTGAAGGCTTTAAGTTGGGAATTTCATAACGTCCTGCTCTTCCATTGGGATATATAAATACAACGTTAGGATACAAAAATAAGATTGTGGTGAATGAAATCTACAGGACTCTTAAACCTGCTTTATGTTTTCTATAGTGTGAAGGTTTAAGGGTGAAAAATTACAGCAAAACTGCATGGAGGTGCTGCTGTTCTGTGCTTTTATGTAGTTTCATTTGCTTTACATGCATTGGAGGATATGTGTGTGTGTGCGTATGGGAGGAGCACAGCAGGGCCAGGGAGCAGCTCCAGCCCCTGCCCCATCTCCTGCTTTGTTGGCCCCCCCAGGCTGGAGCAGCCAGGGACAGCCCATCCCTTCATGATGGGGACAGGCTGGTGTGGCACCAGCAGTGACTGCAGCACAGAGGGGCTCCAGGTGCCTCTGTCCTCTCCTGGCTCTGCCTGATGTCACTGCAACTTTCCCCAGTCACTTGTCCCACACAGGGAAGTTGTGTAATTCGGATGTTACTTAGGCAGCAAAAAAATTTCGTGAGTCCTGACCTAGATAAATCAAATATTATCCTAATTGGATATACTTAATTGGTGTTTGGAGGCATTTTTAGACAGAGTTTGCTATTTCCACTGGGAATATTTTCATTTTTCTGTTTATAATTTACACCACAAATTTGTTTATTAACAATTCTTGGCATTTCTTTCATCTTCTTCAAAATTTCTGCTTGAGAGCAAGGAAAGTAGATCTTTGTTCTCAGGAAAGAAAAGTTACTTTGAGTTTTGCTTTGAAGCACCCAATGATATAACTGAAATGTCATGAATAATTTAAGCAAACATTGATGCAAATGTTACTAGAAATAATCAAGGAACTTTAGAGGTTGTAAATAAAACCAATTTAAAAATGAAAATTGATGCAACTTGCAATTCTAATTTTGTATACGTGCAAAAGTAGGACAAAATAGTATATTGGAACATATGGGAATGGAACAAACAGCACTGACACTACGTGGGTGATTCATTTGTGAGTAAAAGAACTTAAATATCTTACTCTGGCTTGCATATGTACAGCAAAAACACTGAATTTAAAAGCCTTTCAGGTTTGTGATATTTTGAAAAAGATGCATCATGGAATCACAGAATGGTTTGGGGTGGAAGAGCCTTGACCACTGCCAGGGATGGGGCATCCACAGCTTCTCTGGGCAACCTGTTCCACTGCCCCAGCACCCTCACAGGGAAAAGTTTCTTCCTAATATCCAACCTAAACCTCCTCTCTTCCAGTTTGGGTTTAGTAGCACATATCCTGCCAATAGGCTGAATGTAAATAGCTGTGCCATTTACCTCACTGTATGCTCCAACATTCTAAACAGCCTGACCTAAATGACCTTGTCTTATTATATTGTCTTGTTTCT
>VZTZ01035716.1:924527-1065065 GCA_013400955.1 Drymodes brunneopygia | reverse complement strand
GGGGGGGGGTGTTTCTCTTGTTATTTTGAATATTACAGTCCATTTACTAAGCATGTTTTATGCTTTGAGACACAGTCTGCATGTAGCAGGTGATCACAAAAGTGATCTTTTACCTCAGTGTTTCCATGTGCTTCCCATGTTTTTCCCAGCCCAGGTGCTGGCTGTGTGCAGGGGAAGGCTGTGACCTTCACAGGCTGTGCTGGGCAGCAGAGCAGCAGCTCCCAGGGGCTGCCCTTGTGTCCCAGCCCCAGCACAGCCACAGCCACAGCCTGGGCATCCACACACACAGGGACCACCCTGGTTTGCCTGAAGAGTGTCTGAACTGTCCTGCTGGACTCCACAGGGTATCCACAGCCCTCTGGAGTGCACTGAGTTTTAAGTAGACGCAAAGATCCTTCCTTCCTGAATAGAATTTTTCAGACTGGCTAAAGGGTATTTCTCTCAGATGTCTTTGTGGAGTACAAAAGAGCTACAGTGAGATTAAGACAGCTTTTCAATCAATTCAGCTTGCTACCAGTCACTGTATCAGTACTGGTAAAGCAAATAGATGGAGAGAAAAAAAGAGTTTTGCATGGATAGTATTGTTAATAAACTACTAATAAAGAACAAGTTCATGAACTCCTTTTGGATACTTTCAAAACGTTGTGGTGATGATAGTACAAAGCTATCTGATTCAGATATGGTTGTCTTCCTGTAGTTTATTTCTTAAGGAGAAATCTCAGGGGAGATTATAAAAAAATACTTGAAAGATTTAATTAAAATCTGTTCTCTCACATTTAATACTGCCTAATACTTTTAATTAATCTGAATATTCCTAATTGCTTCTGTAATTTTTGCCATGTGTAAATAGCTAATTAAAGTATTAACCACCATCAAATATAGTCTAAAATTAAATATATAAATGCTCTGTCGCTGATTAAGAGGATTACATGAAAAAATAGTCAACTTTCAGGTATGAATGTGTTGTGACTGCAAAGAAAGGCAGATTAGCTGGAGTAAAAGGGAAAGCAGATGAAGGAAGTTCATGCAGTTTCTTACCGAGTTTATAGTTTCCTACTGAGCCAGCCAATATAAGACTTCTGTAGCTCTAGTGGTGTTTAGAGAAGTTTGGAGGTTGTTTGAAACTTCACCAGTTACAGTCCTTGAGGGACTGTCAATGGAGAGTGCTGGAATGCAATATATTCAGCCTCTTTTACTGGGTTTCAAGGACCAGATGGTAGGGGACATAGTTCTGACCTACATCCTCTGAGAAAAATCCCTTTCTCATTTCCAGAGTCATGTAAAAGGTGCAGAGAGCTCTTCTTGCTCCTGGAGGTTGCACTACAGAATAGCCTCACATTTGTTTGTGAGCCAAAAATGAATGGTGACAAACTCAGTGTAAAGGCTGAAGGAGAATAATTTGACCTTTTTCCTCATGATCAGCTTGGGAACGCCATCAACACAAATTCTCCATAAAGATATCCTGTGGCAAAACTGTCTGTTGTAATGAAATACAAGCCAATAACCTCTTAGCTCAGAGCAGCCTGAGCAGTAAATTCCTGTGAGTGTCTCTGGAGTGTGCTCCTCAGCCATTATGACTCTGGAATTAGCTCATGCTGAACTAATCCATCCCTGCCCCATGGCATGCAGTTGCCATAATCAGGAACACACAGGAATCTCTCAGGTAATCAGGTGTTGGAATTTTTAATGGGGCAAAAGTAAAAGCTGCTTTTACTATAAAGACTGATAGAAACAGTTTGCTGAAGGAGGCCAAACCAATCTTCTGATTTCAGTTTCCACTGGGATTTGATTATTCTGGGAGTACTAATGTCAAGATTTTCAGAATTTTAGATCTTTGCTCCAGGTCCTTGTGTTACTTAATGACAACATTCCCCCCTTATAAACCTATGGACTAGAGATAATCAAATGAGGTATTTCAGTATGGAATGCTGTTATTATTTTTTGGTCCCCTGAAAGGTCTCTATAGATAAATTAGACAATTAGCTCTTTTAGCACACATTACTACTCCTAGTGGTCTTTCTGGGTTCTGTTTCAAAAATGAGATGATATAGACTCTTGAGTTGGCAAAGCCTCATACCAGTAATGAAAAGCTGAAAAGCTCTTCTCTTGAAAATAATCTCCAAAACTGACAAACATTTCTCACAATATATAGAAAAATGTCATCAGGTTTTGTCTTGTTATTTCAATAATGTCTCAGATATAGTACATTTTTTCTCCTCCATGTACATTCTAAGAGCTTTTCTATATGTTTTTTCCTGTTAAAGTGGCAGGTAGAGACTGGGTTTAGGTGCCTTTTTTGCCTTTTTTAATGGAAAATTAATCCAATAATAGAAGAATTTCACTTCTTATTCTGGTAGTACTCTCATGTTATCGGGGTGCTCACAACTAGGAAACATTATTTCAGGTGCAGTGCCCCTGGGAAATCTTCCCAGTTTTGAATATTCTCCATAGGTAGACCTGCCACTGTTAGTGAGGCATGAATTTTGGGAATCAGGTCGTTTATATTTCTGTCCTCTGGTTTAGAATTATTAACCTCAGCCTCACACCTCAGTTTTAGAGAGATGAGACCCAAAGAATAATATTCAATGTTTGTCCCAGCTGATTTTTCCTGTACAGTAGACTTCTTCCTAGTAGTCTATATAAACAATTCTACAGCTTCTTCTGGCATAGAAGCAACATTTCCACTGAGAATGTGTTGTGATGGGTTGGTTTGGTTTGATTTTCCCATATAACAGAAATCAGGAGTACTGGCATTAGAAAGTGTCATTTGGTTCATTAAGTATTTTATTGCTGCTCAACTATTAAACTTATTTTATGGCTTTGTAGTTTAATTGATGTATGCATAAGTTACAAACAGAAAGTTAATATTATGATTCTTCTTTTTGCAAAAATCAGATATTTTAATAGAAAATTACCAGTCTAATTTGACTAAAAATTGTTCTGTTCTTAACCATACTGAATATGCCAATGGATACAGCACTTGAGCTTTTGAAATCATCCCCTGAGATTCTGGAAAACTTGCATAAAAATGTTAAATTTCCTTTGTTTTCACTGACATTTTGACTTGATTAGCTGAAATTATAATATCTCCCTAAAGTAGGGGTAATCGTATTCATGCCATTTTTGCTTGGAATACTGGCATGTTGCAGCTCATTTTTTTTATTGTGAAGCATGTTGGCATTTGTGGTGGTACTGTCAGAATCATGGGATTTAGCTGATGTACATTTATGAGCTCATTATTTCTGGCATCCTTTAGAGATCTGAACCACCTTCCATATCAAACAATTACAATAATCTAGCATGAGATCTCTCATTCTTTTCCTTTTGGAGGCAGAGTGTGGGTGCTCTGATGGGAACCACAGGCAGGTGCATCTCCTCTCTATTGCTCCCACATTTTTGGTTACACAATATGTGGACAGTGTTAAGGAAATCATGCAGATGATTGTAAGGGAAAGAAAACCTCAAGAAAGGGAGCTGAATGTTCTGCAGCAGGACTGGTTATGACCTGGACTCTACCACAAAGCTCTCATGGCATGCAAAGGAAAAAGCAGTTTCCTAGATAGTCACTGTCTGCATTTTATTTTTTTCATTTCTAACTTAGTAACCAAAGTCTGATTTCAGAAATGCTGAGGGCTGAGAGCTGTGCTTTGGAAGTATAAAGTGCTGTAACAGAAAATACTATTATGGAAATCATGTGGTCCCACATTCTCAAATCCTGCATCTAAAATGAACAGACATTTTGTAATGTGCCTCATCCATAAAATGGGAATAATATATTTACCTGGAGCTGTAATGGAAATTGTGTTACCTCTTAATTAGAAGCCATGTATGATCATGTAAAGGACACGGGTCCCTGGAAACAAATTCATTCTGTCTGTGATAACAATTGGAGCTCAGTTCTGCAGACTTTGTATTTTAAAGGTTGCTCTTTGAATTCATTGTTTTCTGATACTTCACCTTTTTGCCCTCAAAGGACTAAAGTTTATTCTTAAAATCATTAGGCACACTTGATCAAATTGCTTTTTTTTTTTCTTTTTTGCACACAGTGTAGGAAATCAGCAGACAATACTGGTTATTTTTCATTCTCTTCATAGAGATGAAGCTTAGAACTTGGTTGTGTGTATGTAGTTTTAATAAGCAATTATGTGCCTTCTAACTTTGGAAAATAAACTATCTCCTAGATCAAGTGACAAATACATACAAAACACGGGGAAAGGAAAAAACACAAGGAAAAACTACTTCACCACTTAACTTCCCCTCCTGTCTCATGCAGCCCAGGTTGGAGATGCTCCTTTTCCTCTACACAGTAAGAGTTTGCCAATAAAAAAACATTTGGCAATTCAGGCAGAAATGTTCTGCACATGTCTCTCTGTAAGCAGATATTATGCAGGCTGCTTTAAAATCACAGCAAGAATCAGCAGTAGGGCTTTCTTAGTGATTGGTGATGCACAAACACTGACCAAAAAAACCCAGTGATAAAACAGCAGAGAAATGTGTCAGAGGAATGATGGATTCCTAAAATGATAATGATGTCCAACTTGTCTCATCTTCTTGTCCCATTTTTCTTCTTTCTATCTACAGAATGCAGTGAGAGTTTTGCATAAATGCTTACAAATAGCATGGGAAATTCAGGTCAAATAGGCAAACTAGTAATTTGTAAAACAGAACAAGTGTTTGACAGCCATAGGTATTCAGCTTATGTTGGTTGGTGTTGTGTTGAACATCTTAAACTCTTGCAAAGATTTACTTCAAAGCTGGAGAATTGTGTTGGGGTTTTTTTGGTTTTGCGTTTGTTTGTGGGGGGTTTTTGTGGGTTGGTTGTTTGAGATTTTATTTTTCTCTTTTTTTTTACATCTGAGGAATTCTACATCTCTGTAGATATATAAAATACTGTTAGATTTGGGAGATTTTCTGTCACTGCAGAATGTAAACCTATAATATAAACTACTGTTGGATTTGAGAGATTTTCTGTCACCACAGATTATAAATCTGTAAGGACATTATTTATTTTTTAGTTCTTTGCATAGGTTAATCATATTTGTCGACAATTTTGTTGAAGGAAAATTATTTGAAATTTAAATTTCACCTTTATTTGTTTGCTTGTTTATGCAGGAAAAGGACATTTCTAAATCTTGGTTCAAGATCAGAGAAATTCTCAGTTTCATGTTGGTGGTCAAGGATGCATTTGTTCTTGGTTAATGACACAATCACTATGGGTATAAAAATCTTAGTGAGGCCAAAACAAAGCTGCTTCCAAAAAATGAGTATATGACTTACATAGACATATTTGTACTTAAATTCTTTGGGTGATACCATGCTGTTTCAGGAAGGAGCTGCTCATCTGGTTCTGGATGTGGGGTGGCATTGAGGACATCAGGAACATTCTTCACTGGAGTGCCAGGAAGTGGCACTGGGGCATGGGGAACATCTGTCAGTCCAGAACATTTCTGGTAGCATTTTGGAAGCAGCTGAAGCTGTGGAAGATGTTCAGCTTATTTTAATTATCAGCCTGTGGATATGAGAAAGTTACAAAGAGGAATGTGTGAAATGAACAACAGGAGAAAATAAAAACAAGACAAATGTCTATTGCTGCAGCCTGGCTACGCTTGCACCTGCAACGTCCTAGTGATTTCAGTACTAAGAAATGAGTACAGACCTTCCTCTTCTGTATAATATCTAGGGTAATTATGGAAATAACCTTTCTGGGTTCCCCAGTGCATCCTTGGAACTGGTGTCCTAGGCTCTATATTTCAGCATTTCTTGTATAATCTGGAATATAATTTAGCTGAGATGAGGGTGATGCATCATTTGCTGGGCTGGAATTAGAGAGTAAGTTGATTAGATGTGAGAAGTTCTGCCTTTTTTTAACAGACTAAAAACAGCTGGAGAAGATTAAATTACAGTATCATTGGGGGTGGGGGGGGAAGGCCATGGTTTAAATCCAGTTGTACTTTAGGAAATATTATATTTAGAACTACAGAGCTGTAATAAATTCAAAAGTCTTGCATCATGCATATCTTAAGAAGAAAAGAACCATAGAATTGTTTAGCCTAGAAAAGACCTTTAAGATCAAGTCCAACTGTTAACTCTGCCAAGTCCAATGCTAAATGTCCTCAGGTGCCACACCTACACACCTTTCAAATCCCTCCAGGGATGGTGACTCCACCACTGCCCTGGGCAGCCTGTTCCTGGGCTTGATAGCTCCTTTAGCAAAGATATTTTGTTCTAATATCCAATCTAAACCTCCTCTGACACAACTTGAGGCTGTTTCCTTTTCTTCTAGCAATTGCTATTTGGGAGAAGAGGCCAACCCCTACATGGCTACAACCAGCTGCATTTTAACTTCACTCACCCAAAAAGCTCTTTTTATTCTTTTTTTTTTGAACTACAAAGAAATCAATTTACATCTTGCCATGAGATCTGTAGGGAGGGATCTCTAAGCCCTCGTGGCCTGACCTGTGCTCTTTGTGGCTTCAGCAGTGTAAAGGAGTTCTTTACATAGTTCTGTTATTGATGCCCCTGCAAATATAAACCTCACCTATATTCACATTTCATTGTAGGCTTCAGACATGGGTTTCTTCTTTAAAAGAATTTATAACAACAACGTATTTCAGGCTACTTTTTAATCTTCTTCGCACATCTACAACTCGTCCTCTGTAAGGCAGTTCCTGCCTGATGGAACAGTAGGATTGTGTGAAAATCCAATATATAATGTTTGGATTTGTACAGGCTACTATGAAATAATAGAAAAATTCCAACTGAAGGAATAGCATACTTGAACAAGTGGAGGGTTTGGGTTTTTTATTTGTTTGTTTGTTTGTTTAAAAAAAGGGATAAAGGCCCTTTAATCCTGTATTTTGGTGATTCTGGAACATTTCACTTCCCATTACCCTACTATTTTTAAAGTAATTGCCTTAATTAAGATGGAGAAGGTGATTGCCTTATTCTTCTGTGAGCTGACAGTTACAGGTGACCCAGGAAAATTGACCTTGTTTTCCTTCCAGGGAGATTTAGCTCTGGAACTGCTGCTTGCTTGGTTTGGCATTGTGTAGCCTGGCAGGCTGCAAGCTGCACAGAGGCCACTGCACTGAATTCCTTCTGTCCTATATGGAAACTCTGCCTTGGGTGAATTGGC
The DNA here is from genome assembly GCA_013400955.1 of Drymodes brunneopygia. Taxonomy (NCBI): domain Eukaryota; kingdom Metazoa; phylum Chordata; class Aves; order Passeriformes; family Petroicidae; genus Drymodes; species Drymodes brunneopygia. The sequence continues at coordinate 1,057,930 of VZTZ01035716.1, read as the reverse complement.
ATCATAAAATTAACCAGAGATACAGGGCTCTCACAGAAACAGTCCTGACTTACCCAATATCTATGAAAAATGCTCCTTTTAGAGACTCACTCATGGTTTTGCCACATATGTCACCTTTGTGCATTGTAACTAAAAATCTAGATTGATATCCCCCTCCAAAGGGCATTTTTAGACTGGTGTAAAGCTTCAAATGGAAAGTTTGGAGTCTCTGTAATCAGCCCATTTGAAGTTCCATATCTGAAAATCCAGCAAGTGAACCACGCTTTAAACACTGATACATTTTGAATTTTAATAGACTTTATTACAAGCCTTCAAATTAAAAGCTGTCAGGAGAGATAAAAGGTTGGGGATTTGGATTCAAAGGGACTTTGATTAGACATAAAGGTCAGCAGTGGTGGCAAAAAGTCGATGCATCTAAATTAAGCATAAACCTCTGGAAGAGAATATGCTAATCTTTCATGTAAAGTACTTGTCAGGCTGATCTTGGCTCATATCCACAACAGTTAAACTATTTTCTGTGATGAAATTTTAACAAATGGTAATCCATGTGTAATTTGCCTGTCAAGTGTGTGCCATTTGTTTTTACAAATGTTAGATTTTAACTGCTAAGGAATCATATTATACTACATAATGTGCTCCTGATTAAAGATTTTGTTTTAGAATCTTTAGCTCAGTTTTTAACTGCAACTCTTTTTTCCTTGGGAATATAAAATGCAAATGGGAGAAAAGGGAAAAGAAAGAAAATCAAAACTCTAAATGTCATTGCTTTGTGTAAAACTAAGTGTAAATTTATAAATTATGCTTTAATTGAGCAGCTACTTCAGGAGCTTAAAGTTATAGCAACTGTTAATATTTCTGAATGTGAAATTAAGATTCTGCACTGTTAGTGAGCAAACTAATTAAGGACATAAAAGGATGACAGGATGAAAAAGGACTTACATTTATAGAATCTTCTGTAAAATTATAAGAAATGACAGGCTCCATTTTTTGATGCTGAAATCAAGGTTGCATGTCTAAACCACAGTGACACTGTGGCTGGATTTTGCATAGCTGAGAACTAATAGGAAATTAATAGAGTGTAATACAGGCCTATTGAGCTCAGTCTAACTTTGTGGCTTTGATGTGGAAGAACAGAAGGCATAATTTCAGCCTTTGTTTAGCGTGCTGGACAGATAGCTCCACTAACATCTAAGTATGGTCAGGATTAAAACTGTGATGGATGGTTCCACAGCACTTTCGTGACAGCTTTTCTGTTCAAATACAAATTTCTGTCACAGTCCCAGAATGTTTGAAGGAACATTCAGAGATGAAATATTGTAGCTGCAACAAGTGCAGTGTGAAGCTATTATGCTTTGAAAGTAAAAATAATTACAAACTGTACATCTCTTAGGCATGTATCAGTATTAATAATGCATAGTAGTAAATACACTGGAGTACACTAATGAAATGTTATTGAACACAGAAGTTTTGTAAGGTTATCAATCTGTCAAGAAGAGTGTCAGTGCATCTGTCTGGTTTTTGGGTTTTCTACCTGTTTTAGGCAAATAAGTATTTTGGAAAATTATTGTGGATCCTGATTTATTCTACCTTTCACAACATTTCTTTAGAATATTTACTTAAAGATTTTTTTTAATGTTCATCAATTTTTATGTGAAAAAAAAATATTTCCTTTCACTTCAGACAGAAACTATTGCCTCCAAAAAACTCTGGTTAAAACAATGCTTTTATTGAAGCACTCTGTAGATGGAATATTGTCCTTATTATTGCAGCAAAGTAGGTCAGAACCTCACTGTTTGACAGATGTGACATTCAAAGTCCCTACCTCCTTATTAGTCATGAATAAAATGAAAAAGAAGCTGATTAGTGCAGGAGAATGTCTGTATTTAAAGAGCTAATACCTGTAGTGATTTTCTTCTTTGTTCCTAACCGTTAATTGAAGGAGAGACTTAAACTTTATCCCATTGCAACCGATTTCCACACAAGCACGGGGAGTCCAGCTGACACTGCAAATGGCATAAAGCTTTGTAATATGAGCCATTGATTTAGCACAATAAGAAAGAAAATTGGACTCCGTGAAGTGAGAATAAATTGTCTGGCTGCTGAATCTCTGTCATGAAATCTCATCTTTTGCTCACGTGTTGTCCGTGGGATGTGGTCGTTTGTCAGCTTCCAAAGAACTCCCAGTTGTCCCCTGGTGCCATTGTGCTCTGGGCTACCTCAGTTATCTCAGCAGAGGTAAACACAGGTGAGGTTGCTGTTCATGTTGAATAGTCTGTGGCCACATTTGTCAAATTTAAGTATCAAAGAACTCAAAAGTGGGGCAGAAATACCTTAAATGTCTTCAACTGCACTATATATGTACTTGTTTGAGATAACATCGATGAAAGTATCGTTCCATTTTAATCCAAGTGCTTCTGTACATCATTCTAAAGGTAAAAGCACAGACCCCAAACACTTAATAAATGGGCAATTAACCTGTCTCCTCAGTGAAGTCTTGGTCTTCTTGGAATTTATTTATGTATTTCTAAATACTGTTGCTAAGTGGGTCCTGACTGTGCTGAGAGCGATGACTGTGCAGTCTCCTAAAGCAGTTCAGGACAGAGGGACCACCTCATTTCACACAGCACTGGCTGCCTCCTTGCTGCAATAATGTGCTGGTTTTATTTATTCCTGGCTTAATCTGTGAACCGTGTAACATTTATACCAAGACTTGGGATCCTCCCTGTAGAAGTCATCGGTTGAAGGAACTGCTCAAGAAGGCTGAAAGACTGAAATACTTAGAATTTATTGTAGTCAAAAATACTAATAGTCATTAAAAAAACAGGGTAAGGGGATGGCAGAGAGATGAATGGATATGAAAAACATATTTTAATATTTATTTTTAATAAGATGGGGATAAAACTACTAGTATGTAGTAGCTCTGTGGCTGAGTAGGGCCTGAAAGCAGGAGAAGCATTTTAATAGTAACTCACAGTAGGAGTTGGTTAAGCTGTGGGAAGAGCCAAGTGAAGAAAACTCACCTCTATCTCCTTGATTCTCCAATTCTGTCAGTTTTGTGCAGTCTGCTCTCTCTCCCATGTTTTAATTTAATAAATTTCTTTTGATGTGTATTTTTAAAATAGAAATCATCCAGCCACACCTTTCTAAAGAACTGAAAAACAAAAAAATAATCTTGTTCAATGACTGAAAATATGAAACTCAATCTAAGCAACCAAAGGAACTGGATTTGCTGGCTAGAGATAGATAGGAGATGCTGGTTTTAAAATTGAAAATATTTTGGTTTGACTATGTAGATTTCCTGGGGAGCCTGGGCACGTGGATCCGTGGCTATGGAGCAATCTGCCTGGTGGGTGTTCCCCAGAGCCATCCCCATGGCACTGCCACAGAAAGGAGTCAACCAAGTATAAATTTTGGCTCTGTCAAAGTTTTCAGGACAACTTTCCCAGAGAACCTCCTGGAAGTCGCCTTAGTTGAGAAGCTATTCAGTTATTTATTCAAGTTCAATTTTGGACTAAAATATCTAGTAACAAAATTCCCTACAGCTCAATTCTGTTCTTTCAATTGACTCCTCTATACTCCTGTCCATCCTTTTAACTGAATGTATCTGGTCATCATTCCCTATTTTCTGAGGAAATCAGTGTTGTCTCATATGACCAGAAACTTGTATTTTTTCACCAAATTAGAGAGAAGAAACACATTGTGATCTGGATTTGTATGATGGGTTATATCTTGACATTAATCTCTTAAATGGAAAGGACTTTCAGGCTTGAATACTTTTCTTAATGCCATATTTTATGGAGAATTTGATTCCTCAAATAGGCAGGAACCTGGACATTAAGATTTTATAAGTAAAATGAAAGACATTCAGCTTCATTTAGCAGAGAAGGGGCTGCAAGGGGGCTGTTACTTGGCTTGTAGTTGTGCACATATGTTGTCCTTGTTTGAGTTTCCATCATGGGCCAAGGTCAAGAGCTGTCTGGAATAGGGAGTAGTATTTTGAAGCATTTTTAAAATTAGGCTTATTTAGTAAAAAAAAAAAAATGCAAGCTTAGAATATAATTTTGGCTTACTTTTCGAGGTGTGTTTTATTTCATCACATCTTGAATGACTGACCTAGTGCCCCTTTCTGATGTTTAAACAACAGCCTGAGCAATATTTCAGCCTGTAAGACATTAAAGTTCAGGAATGAGTGCAGTCCTTTGCTTCCCAAGACACCTGTACTAAGTAGAAAACCTTTAGCTTGAGGAGAAAGGATGGCTGGACTCCCAGAGCATCTCACTGGTGTCAGGTTTAGTCTTCAGGAGCACTAGCAGAAAATCATGCTGGTCTGTCACAGCATCTCCATCCAAGGCATGCTGAGCAGCACATTTGATCTCTGGCAGCAGTGAAGGCATGCATCCCTCTCTTATTGTTTTCTAAATAATCTGGAAGCAAGTGAGTTGTGTTTGGTACCAAAGCATTCTTCTACTCTGCTGGCACAAGTATGAGTTTCCTCATTTTCTTTCTTTTCATCTCATCTTATCCTTTCTGAAGTTAGAAACAAACTACTTTACAAAAAATTTCCTAGGAGCTAATACCAAATGCATTACAGATACAACATTTATGAATAAAATACTTATTTTGTAAAGCTTTTGCTTTGTGAACCTTGGTGATATAAGAACACATAACCTTTGGTATCTTCTTTCCAACCATAGGAATTGGGTAGGATTGTGTGTTTGGGCTTGCATTGTCTTCTCAGAATGGCTTTGTGACTAAAAGTAATCTGTAGAATGAAAGTAAAGTTCTGTAAGGAAAAGAATAAAATAAACAAAATCAGCTTCAAACTGTTAGAAGTTCTTTTCTCAGCATGGTAGATGAATGTGTGCACTGACCCATGCTGCTGCTGCTGGAGAGTGTAACCTGCTGAGGTGAGAGTCTGTTCATGTTTTAAGGAAACACAATTTCTCATCATAGCTGTGTTGCTATGGGATATCTCATATTTCTCCTCTTTCTTATTCTCTGTCAGATTTCAAAGACCAACAGGAAAAATTGTTGCATTGTGTCTCGGTATTGCTTTTTCAGGGTGTAGAGTTAGGAATGAATTGCAAAAGCAAGAAAAACTTTAAATAGACTATACAATGTGTAGCTCAGTTCCTCTCTTGAGATATCCCCTATACTCACTTCTTAGTAGTCAGTGGTATTTCCCAGATTTCAGCCCTTCTCAAACCAGATTTGGTGATTTCATGTTAAAGGAAGCTAAATCAGTGGCATTATCACCATCTAAAGTAATGTTTTCTACCTTGCACCTTGGTGGTCCTTGTAGTTCTCTTTTTCCATATTAGTAGCATGACTGATCCAATGGAAAAATAACCCTGGAAAAGATAATGTTTCATCTCAGAAGCCAACTGACTCACCTCTCCAGAAGACATGGATTGGCAAGGAAGAGCAGAATTGTCCCGTTCAGTGTCAAACTGGTTTAGAAGCAGCCTGGAACTGCACCTGCAGAAATACTGAGAGTCTCAAACACCAACAGTGGATGTAAATAAAAAAAATCTTGTCTTTTATATACCTCATTAACCTTGTAAATAACCTGAGAAATTAAAAAAAAAAAAGCAATTGTCAGCTCCATTTGGAAAAGCACATAAGTAAAATATAGGAGCCCCAGGAGTAGAAGGGGAGCAGTGGAGCTTTCCCACACTGAGGAATGCAAACCAAGGTTGGCATGGGGCTGCCCTCTGGTCCTCCCCAAGATTACATAAGCTGGGACATTACTGATGGACTAACATGAAGAAAAAGTAGCATTCAAATCATGTACTGTGTAAAAGGAGTTTAATTCTCCATCTGACATCTTTAAGATACCATATTAATAATTTAGCTGAGTTTTAGTAGCCTTTTCAGCTGTAGCCCACTAATGACATGCTTGCTTTCTAATGTTTAACGCCTGCTGTGCAAGTGGTACTTTTAACAAAATACATTTGCTGCAGGCTCTCTGACATGGCTTCACACTGAGATAAACACAATTAGCATGAGCTATTTAAAATGCTTTTCTCTTGTGCTTGCTTATAATTGGTCTTTTAAGATCTATTTTTATTATTAATTTTAAGGAACGTGTGACAGATTTGATAGCACAGTGAGGGTGTGTTATTCAAGTATTTTACTCTTGAGATATTCCTGGGTCATCCTCTGTTTGTAATAGCATATTCATATACAAAGACTCAAGAACTGATCAGATTGGTCCTTCTTTTAACATGCTGTACCATAGAATGTATTGTAGCAGACCATGGAGGATAATCCAAATGAGTGCAGGCAGGCTAGCTTACAGGGCATAAAAATTTCATTAGAAAGTATTTTCAGTGAGTCCTGTTTTGTATAAAAAGTCTTATCTTTCTCTATGTCATATCAAAATGTCTTTTAGTAAAAATAGTCTTGCAAAGAATGTCTGCTGAGGGGGGCTGTACTGAATATTCATAACATCTGAGTGTGTTCTGAGACATTTTAGAATAAATATTTTTTTAAGTTTAAACTCGTTCAGAATATTATTGTTAATCTTCTTTACATCCTTTCAGGCAGCCTGTGTAAGAAAATTTTTGAATTAAAAAAGAAAAGAAATGCTGTCCTCAGTGAGAGCCCACGCTCTCCAGCTCTCATTAAAATCAGTGGAAATCTTCTACTGACTTTGCCAAGAGTGGATCTTCTTGGCATGGTTTTGGAGGGGTAAAAGGAAGAACATGACTCAAAATAAGACAAATGCCTGTTGCCCTAAAGGGCAAGGCTGTTTTAAGGTACATTTTGCTCTTCTTTCCAGGCTGCCACTTCAGCTGACTGACAGAAACACCTCTACCCACTTTCCTGGCTTTTTGTAGCATTTAGTCCCTCGTGACAGCATCAGAAGGGAGACTGTTCCTTGCATGTTCCTCAGTCTGTGCACCTGGGCAGGTGACAGCTATAATTGCTTTTTAATGGTTGGATTTGAAAGAGGCGGTGAGCTGGTTTGATAATAGGCAGGTCTTCATCTTAATAAATGAGCATAAATTGAAGCTTTCTGGTTTAGTAATTGAAGTACAGTAAATATTCTATATTTGCTTATCACAGCCTTTCTGCCCAACGGATCCTGCAGCTGTTTGTGAGCAGTTCTGATAAAGATCTGTTCCTGGATACCAGCAAAATGCTCAGTGTGACAAATGACACAGTTGTTGGCTGCCTCTGCAGGGACTGGGCATTGCACAGAGGAGCATATGTCTAAGTATCAGGCCTGATTCTGAGACTGAGCCCCTCGAGACAGGGGGACTTGTTCCTTTCTTGAGAACAAAATGCTCTGGTCATTTGGCAGATTGTGCAGCATGGCAGGAGGGCTGACAGGACCTGGGAGGCTGCAAGCTGGAAGGCTTTCAGAAAAAAGCCCTGCAAAGTGTTGGGACTGTTGTGATGGTTAAAACCTAATGGGTTCACCAAGGGCACATCAGTGCAGAGATCAAATCCGCAGCCATCACAGCGTCCTGGCTGCTTCAGGGCTGGTGGCAGCATCCCAAATTATGCCTCTTGCTTTCAGAAAACTGTGGATTTCCCCATAAATCAGACTAGGCCATACTTATACCCACAAGGCATGACAAATGATGGACAGTTGGCTCAGCTTTGCTTTGAATGTTCTCTCTTACATGCATTGCTGTAACAGAATTTGTGGGCATTTGTTTTGGACTATCCTAGAAGGATCTGTGGCTCAGGAATGGGGCACAAAAAAGTGAATTCTGGGGACTATGTAAATGACAGAAACCACTGAGAATGACTGGAGTGGAAAAAAGGCCCAAAGGAAAGGATAGCCCACCTTCCTTCAGTGCATGGATATGAAATGAGGTTTAGTTTGAAACATTTTGTTTCATTTGTCACCCAGCAGTTTTTCAGCACCAGGACTCCATCCACTGTCTTACTCTGGGTCATGGCTGCCGAGTCCTCAGTGCTGTGAAAATACCTGCACTTAAATCCCTTGCTTTGAACCCTGAAATTATTTTGATGCATGCCTACTTCTATCTATGCTTTCATCTAGCTTTTTGGAAGTAAAAAATACATGGCTGAAACATCTCAGCTACTGAATAATGTCATCATGTGGTTAATTTTAGTGAGTTGATTTTGGAGACTCTATGATAAAATATAGCACCCGGGGATATTTTTCCTAGTAACTTTAAACACGTATTGGTTTTTTTTTGCTCTCTCTAATATGTTGCTGTGATGACATTAGTGGAACTGTATCCTTTGTCCAGACACTGAGTCTTGTATTTTATGGAGAACATTGAGATTTCAGAAGAAAGGTCCTTTTAAAAAGAATTTGTTGGTATAATAAGAGAAAACATTTTTAAAAAAATTAAGGCATGTTTTGGAATGTTATGTAACAATCAGAACTGGTTTCTTTAAGAGATCTGGTTTTGCTCTAGTCAGGCTACTGAAATCCTACTTTCATTTGAACTCATGTGTCTGGGATGTCTTTAACATTTAAATATTTATAGCTTTGAAGGTTCACCAGGTCTGTAATAAGCACAGGGGAAAATAACTACATTATGCAAAGGGTGATTAGTTTTATCACATAGTCTTCCATGGGGCAGCTGTTTATTTTCAGTGTTCATTTTCTTGGATCAGTCAGGTAGACAGCTGTTCTTTTAGGGCATTTTTTGTTAATTTAAGTAACTTCTTTGAATTGCAAATCTACCACCAAATTCACTTCTAAAAATTCAGCCTCCAGCTCATAATTATATCATCAAAAAAAAATCTTTAGATCACTAATTCAAAAATATCTACTTGTCAGAGATATTTCAAACAAATGCAAAGCATACACGCTCTAAACCATCTGATACATCAATGTCTATATGAAACTGAATATAAAATGTCCAGGTCTGCTAGGTTTCTCAAATAAAAAATATAATGTACATTCTGTACGTTCCCACAATCCCACAGCAGGCTTGAAATACTGTTGTCTTCTCTATGTGACTTCATAAAGGTTTGTTAACATTGATAGGCTGTTGCAATGACAGAAATATGAGAAGTGGGCAGCTTGTAATTAATCTTTTTATTTTTTAAATTGCCTTGGATTTTTGCCCTAGTCCAGAGGACTTGAGAGTTACAGGACAGGGAAAGGAAAGGAGGACTGCAGAGTGGGCTGGCACTTACCATGCTGTACAGGGACAGGGATTTTTGTGCACTGGAGCTGTCAGGAACAACTGCAGTGGAGGAGAACTTGCCAGTGTAGTCACCCACAGAGCCCTTGGCTGCACAATAAACTTGGAGCCAGAGCATGACTATTCAGATAGGTATTTTGTATTCACGCTCTCAGACTTGTGCTATAAATATTTGTGTCCCTTTCAATTCATGTGAAAACATAGCTCTCAGCTAACATAGTTTTATGAGGGCATTACTGGAATGTTGCATTGAAATTAATTCTTTGTATTGTAAAATGCTCAGCTACAGAAAATGTAACATTATTGCTCCAGTAGATGAATCATACTTGGTGGTGTAAGCACTTATGCTGAAATTGCCATCAGAAATTTATTCACTGACATATTTCGACCATTCTGGACCAGGCTGTAGTCTACTAAAGCTGCAAGTGCAAAATAATTTTTATTTCACTGTGAACCAGAATTTGTTCCATTATGAATTGATTACTGACCCAGTTTGTTCTGAACTACCCTCACCTGGAGTGTCTGTGCCCAGCTGATCCCATTCTGGAATTTTGGGGTGGGGATAAGATAAGGGGTGGTGGGGTTTAGAAGGGCAGATTTCTTGGTGTATTTACACTCATGCCTGGTGTAACATGAAGAACACGAGCAGGAGAGAAGCCAGACGTGGGCAGTGATGGTGAGTGTTCTGAGAGCCTCTGCAAATACCCAAAGTGTCCCTCCGCAGCACTTTGAATCTGAGCAGGGAACGGGGTTTTGTTAATTTGTTTTACAAGGTGTTTCTCCTCACTCAGAGCTGTTACTGGTGTATAAAGGAGGATTATCTCCACTGACGTTTTGGAAGTTTGCAAGCAGAGCAGTTAGGTCTAAATCAAACAAGTAGAAGTTTTGATTGTAAAAATAGAGAAGGATTAAGCTTTTAATATATTTGGCGAATGTAATTTCACCTCTTATGTAATTAATAAGTTTTGTGTATTTATTTGGTAGGACTGGAAACTTTTGACAAAGTACACAAACATTCACTTGGATACTGATCATTAATACATGTCTACCAATACCAGTTGTTTTAATTTTGAAATACTTGACAGAGTATATCAGAGCAAGTGAAGATGTTATTGTGATGTAAGTACAAATGGTGTTACACTAAATCAGTGGATTGTTGTACCCACAGTTAATTGTAAGATTGTGACTACTATATCTAGGTAATTAATATGCTAATTGCCTAGTTTAAAGATAAAAAGGGTATTAAAAGAATGCAATAAAGAGCTTGTATTTTTCTCTTTTGCGGTGCAAACACGGTTCCCTGCAATAACTTAATGAGGGAATTTCAAAGGAACAAAACTAACAAAAAATGAATTAGAAGCTTAATTACATGGTATTGCTGAGAACTTTTGGGTAGGGACTAGCATAAATATGTGTTTAGATTGTCATAACAACAAATAACAGAGAGAGTGGGAATGCTAAGAAAAACTGTTTATTTGTTGGAAATTAATTTTTCTGAAGCAGCCTAAGAAAAATTTGAATTAAATGGTTATTATTGAAAGAAATTGTTTATTGATAGTAATGAGATTGAAAATATTTCTGAGGTAGAGGGATATAAGCTCCTTGAGGGAAGAGAGCACAAATAGAAAGTTTTTCTCTTTTTTCTTTCAGCCAGCCTTTAATACATTGGTAGAAAAGGGATTGATCTTCAAAAACCACAACCTGATGTTTGTTCAGCATCCTGAATTCTGAATCTGTTCCAAGGGCTGGTTTTGGTCTGGCCCACAAGATTAATATAAAAACTTAAGTGTGGCACTGCAACAGGAAAGATCTTTAACAAAGAAAATGTGCCTTAAACTGAGTCTGGAGATGCATTATGGGCTAAAATATGATGTAGAAAATTTCAGAAAAAATTAAGGCAGGTCTTTCAAGAGAGAGGGTAAGAGAGAAGAAGAAAGTGTAAGAAATCAAAAATTTTTAGGTTGGAAAACTGCTTTCAGAGCTTTAACTGCTTTATTAGTGTTAAGTTTCTTGTCTCTAAGCACTTTTTCTCAGCTGGAGAAAGCCCATGGTTGAAGCCTTCCCTTGTGTCAGGAAGCCATGCAGCTTGAAACTTGGCAAAATCATGACACTCTCCACACTAGAAAATGCAGCTTGAACTGCCCTGTACAGCCCCATCCAACATCCATGCTTGATAAAGACAAAACCACTATCTAGTAATCAGTTTAGTGTGTTACTAATGAGCTTAATATTAATACAAAAGCACTGTAAATAATTTCAAAAGGTACAAACATACAAAAGGAAGCATGCAACAAATCTTCTGTTTTCTTTTGTAATTTTATCAACAATTCAACAGTAACAAAAAAAATCTGGCAGCTGCTAAATGAAAGCCAGAAGTTGGCTTAAAAACAGTAAATATTTCTCTGAGAATAAATAATATCAATTGTAGAACTTATTATGTGAAGAGATTGCTTTTTAAATATTAAGGTAAAGCATCTTGGACTTTTAAATCAAATTTAAGACTTATCACATAATTAATATTGAGGAGCAGCAAGGGTGATCTTTTCATAGTATCTCAATATTGATAACTGAGCTGCTTTTGCAAGAACAGTGAGCACTGAAATAATCTGAACATCACACCTCTCCTCCAAAATGAAAGAGTGTCTCCTTCTGGCTCCCAGCAATTGAAAGCAAGGATGTGTCTCTAAAAGGTGGAATTTTTTCAGAAGTGTTGGAATGATTTAGAATCCCACTGGTACTCTGTGTCTAAAAGCTGTGCAATTCTATCCTCTGAATATTTAACTGTGCTGAAGTCAACATTTGAACTTCGTTAACTTCAAGTGGATATGGGCATCACACCACAGATTCTAACACAGAGTTTGAATGCAGTTTTCTGATTTGATTGGTCTTCTAGTTTAGATCCAGTAAGAAATGTGTAAGATGCAATATATTTTTGGTCTTTTTTGCTAAGAAATAGAGGTTTATGCCTCACATCTATCTGTTCTTTTTCCCTGGTAACTTTGAAATTATTTTGAAACTCATTTCATGAAGAAAGAGAGCTGACAAAGGCAGTGAGTTCCCACAATGTGACAATCCTCAAAGCACTTTAGTTATCAGTCTTCAAGGGCTGTGTGGGGTCCCCTATCAGCAGCCCTGTATCTGTTCCCAATGAGGCTGCAGTGTCTGTGTGCTCTTTACTAAACACCATTTATTGCACCAGGAGAGAAATGAGATCAGCATTCACACTTGGGAAGTTTAGTCGTGAACTACTTGGGAACTAAAAATTAAGCTCTGAACCAGACTTCATCAGTTTTATGTTCAAGATATTTCGTGTTTCAAATTCTGCAGTTTCATGCTGGGTCGATCTCAGTGCTTTTTAAAAGGAAATTGTTGAAGATAACTTTGGATGAGATAAGAGCTCATGTAAATTGTGTGCGTGCATACACACACAGGCATATATATTATAATGTGAGATGCAGCTGGCTTTATATCTCTATAGACAGTTAACTGTACAATTGTCAAAAAGGAAATAAAGGAAATTCACAAAAGTGGAACAGACTCTGAAGCTTAGGAAAGAATATATTTAATGAAATACATCCACTTAAAAGGCAGTTCTACATAAAACATAAAATAGTCCAGGTCATGAATATCAATAACTTTGAATAAGCTCAGGCCTTTGTCACAGAGCCAAGGTAGTAGGGCCCAGATATGGCATTGGATAGGAAACAGCCTGGGGGAGAAGATTTCTTCTTTTATAAAGAATCATATTCTATGTGGCATTTTATATGAATTTGTTGTATATATATATTGTAGTTTTCTTTATCATTCAATGCTATCCATTTAAAATGGGTACATTTTTAAGCTTTGGCCTAATATTATTACAAAAAATGAAACTCTAGTTAAATAATGTGGCATTTTTATGTCACCCACAGGGTCTCTCTGGTTTGGGGTTTGTATCTAAATCACTGGGTTTTAAAATACATCTTCTGTATGATTTCAGCTATATTTGTGAATGACTGGCATGTCTTAAGTGAAAGATCTCTTGTCCCCAGTGGTGGTTAAAGTCAGAGCTGTCGTCTTTGAATTATTTTATTTCATGAGCTTTTAATCATACCCCAAGGACATGTCAAGCTCTTGCATGCTCTTTCTTTCAAGCAGGTTCTTTCACAAACGCAGGCTGTGGAGGAGATGCTGTCATTTCTTCTCTTGTTCCACTCCAAGCACATATTCATCATGGTAGGGTAAACTTATAAGAAATCTAATATCATAGTAAATTGCAATTTGGTGAGGTGTGGCATGCTTTCAAAGGTTCACATTTTTGGTGGTTGTAATATAACAGCTAAAGCAGTACAGAATGTGTTTGCAGTAAATCAATTGGTGCAGTCACTCTGTAAATAAATACTCAGTTTGTTAATTAGATGGAGTTAGTTGCCCTCAAAATTATCTTTGTAACATTTCTGTGAATGTAAATTAATTTGAAGACATTGTGAGGTTTGTTCACCACTTTATTGAATTTTCTGTGCCTGAGGCATCAATAAGTATATTTATAGTCAAGCTATTGAACAATTTTGTTGGGTTTTTTTTTTTCAATTATTGTTCTCATGGATCCCAACTGGTGTGTTCCTGTGTCTTGTATATAGCACAGCATCTGAATGTCCCAAGGGTTCACATATTTTCAGAGGGGACCTAACAGCTGGTCTGTCCTTTTTTTCCTCTGCTTTTACTGCTCAGGATAAGATATTGTCCTGTTTCTGGCAGGTTTTGCTAAAAACGTGTAATGATGTCTATTGTGTTTGTTGTTATTTTTGTATTTGTTATTTTATAGCTTCATAGGTAGATAAATATTAGGTAGGGACTCAGTATCTGAGTGTAATTTAGAGCACCAGGCTCTAAAATTGCCTTCTGTGAAACTTCAGTAATATCTTTGAATGGCTGTGCATTGAATGACTTAAATGTTTCTTTGTGCTAAAGGGAGCAGTGCTGCTTAGGGAGCTTGCAGTTTGCAAGACATTTTTGAAATGAACACCAGGAAGCACAGTAGTTGTGTTTAAAATTATTTATTGATGGAGAAGTAAGTGAAAGAGTGATATTTGGACCAAGAACTGTTTTCCAGGTATAAATAGCCTGTTTTCCCCTCAAGCTCATTTCTGAATTTCAGGAGAAAAGACAGTCGTAAACCTCTACAAATATCTGAGGCTGAATTGCCAGTGCTGAGCATTGTTGCTTTCTCTCTGTGGTACGTTAGAAATCCACAGGTGTTTCCTTAGCTGAATGTTAGGACTTCAGCTTTGTAGCTGACAGAGTAGCCTGCTTCTGCTTTGGGTTCCAGCTCTATGTGAGTTAAAATCCCCAGTGCTCATGCCAGCCTTTACATAGCTGCCTTTGCACTCAGTGAAGTGCCATCATCTGTCTCCTCTGCGTCACCTGGCAGGCTGAGGCAAGGTGGACATACCTGGGCAGTGGGAAAGGCCTTGTTATCCCAGGAGGCACCTGAAACAGTGGGGAGAAGGATGCAGCCATGGAGCTGAATGGCTGAGCTCAGATCTGCCTGAATGAGGTGGTTACCAACCATCAGCTGCTCTGCTCTGGCTCAGCCTCTCTGCGCGTCTGTGCTGCGATCCCCGGGCTGCTGCGAGAGCAGAATGGGGCAGATGGGATCTGCACAGAGATCTCATCTTGGCATTGCAGGGTTTGTTGACAGTCTCTCTGCCACGCAAAGAAACTTCCTCTGCTCTCCCTCTGCAGCAGCTTTGCAAGCAGACTGTCACATATGCATTGTTGTGCCTTTAGCTAATCAGTTCTGGAAAGGAAATGATGTACAAGATAATCTGAGCACGGACTGTTTATATTATCATCATCCTGACCACGAATTACATCTTCATTCTAAGAAATGCCTCTGCGATGCTCGGAGAGATATTCCAGTAAATTTGTTCCCTAGAGAAGAAACCTTAATGAAAAATATTGCTGTCATAGTCATAGATGTGTTTAGTCTTTAAAGCCCACATAGCATCCTGCAGTCCCGAATTAACAAACAATAAAAAATAAATTCAATACCCATAGAAGCTATCACCATGCAAGCAGCTTTTGTAAATATATGGTCTTAGAACAGTTTGAAATGCCACCTTCTGCACAGGCTTTAGATGTATTTGCCACATTAAATAATAACTATGTATGTAATTGAGCACACTTAATGATAACTCCTTGCCTACCACAGAATGTCTACTGAATTCTAGTGGCCTAGTGTGACTGAGGTCATGGTACATAAATCTGACTGTAATCCCAAATTAAACTTAAATATACTTGTGCAATAATAGCAAAGAAGGAAAATGAAACACAGCCTCCTCCCCAATGTAGCTTTGAGAGCTTGGAAAATTATAGCTCTGTTGGTCAGATTGGTTATGTGGGAAGTTAATCCTGGTCCATTGAAATAATTGTATTAATGCCATGTACTGTGTAAGAGTCTGGTATTGTGGTCTTTTGAAATACAAAGCATAATTATCTGACAAAAATCTTAGACATGTTCTGTGATGCACCTGAGATTTTTTTGTACTGTATGTCTGAATAAAAATTACTAATGCAGAAATACCTTATTTGCACAAATAAGCAAGTTACTCATACTCTGGGTTGCTTTATTTTGTTGGTTATTTGGTTGTCGCTTGCCCAATACTACAACTTATAACCTCTGACTCTCTAAGAAATTGCTTTTATTGTTTACTTTTATGGAGGTTTTTATGTTTAGAGCCCTTTCCAATCTTGAGAGAAATGAAATTTCTTTCAGTACCTTATGTCTTGAAGCGTGAATTTCTTAGCATTATGACTTGGTTGCATTTGAGTCATACTGCTGTATAATGGTTGTACTCTGTCACACGTTCATGGGGCAAAGAGCAGTGTAAGAAAACAGTATTTTGAATGCTGTACAATGGGAAGATTCTTAGGTTTTACAGAAGAAAGTGCTTTTTGAACTTAAAGCTTAAATCAAGTAAATTCTGACATTACCAATTATTAGTGGACTACTTCTCCAGATGAGAACTAACCCCATCAGCACTTGTTGGCTATGCACACCCCCCAAAATCTTCTGTTGATGATTTTATTTCCAACATAGTTTGACTAACAGGTTGTATACCTGTTGAAATCCAATAAAAAGAAATGTGGTAAACGCTGCCCAAATCAGGATACATGAACTCACTCTGTCTGCTAGTAAAATTAAATTATTAATGGCTTAATTTCTTTTTTTTTTCTTTCCACAGGATTTGAGGTTCCAATTAAATCCGTGTTTGGGCCATTGCTTTGCCTGCCAGTACTTAATCTTTTTCGAAAGCCTCATCACTTATCTAAAACAAAAGAAGAACGAGGTAAGGAGAAAAAGTAATGAAATGCAGCATAGCACATCTGTCAAAGGAACGGAAAGTAGCTTTAAAAAAAATCCAGGATCAATGGCATTAAAAAATTATTTGTTGAGCACTAAAAGTGTTCATGTTAGGCATGTTAATTGTAAGGAATCTGTAAGTATGATTATGTCCTTGCATACACAGAGGGTTTGGTTATTTGTGTTTAGGAGATTTACTGTTGATGTAGCCACAGGATACAAATGACTGATAGGAGTAGTTGCTAAGTGTACCTCCCTGTACTACTGAGTCCTTTGTAAGATTGTTTGACATCTTAATACTGACCTGTTGAATATGATTAACATTTCTGAAGTTATTTAAAATTCACTTTTGAGTCAGTCTTGATTTATGTTTTTCAAATGCGCATTATGCAATACTGGGTACTGTATTAAAAGACTTAACCTGTTGCTGCACTTGGAGCTGTACTATCCTTTGTTGGTGAAAATAGATCTGTCCAAAATACCTGGAATTGACTTTTGCTGTGTCACTTAGGATTGCAATAACAGACAGCAAGGCAGGCATAACTAGAGGTGACAGAGAAGAGTAGTAAAGTGATTTAGCCTTGACAGGCTAAGGATGTAAGGCAGATATTGTTTGAAAAACATGAACCTTTCCTGAGCTGCAAAGTATAGCCTGCAGTGGCCACCCCTGCAGCCACTGCCAACATGCACAAGAAAGAATATTGGGATCTCAGTTCTTTTTTCTTTTTTCTGTCCACTCATTTTTTCAGCATTCTCAGATCCCTTCCCAGGGTCAAGTTCAAACTAATATTAGCTGGTGCAGAGCAGGCTCAGTGGCTTCTTAATATCCTTTCACCTCAGGGTCCTTATATGAAAACCAGCAGGTTAGAAAGTTTGTTGGCCTCTCACCTTTTCAACATAAAATATCATGTATTTGGTTTGGGAGTGTTAACCACACATCTCCTCTAGGGTCTTTCTCAAGGATGCTATTTATAGTTTTGCTTTTCAAGCTGTATAAAGGGTGTTATTAAGTAGCTGGGAAAAATGTTTAATCATCAAATCATGGAAAGCCATAGGCCAGGCAGAAAATTGCCAGTGATATTTGTCAGCAGTAAGTAAAACTGGGTTCAGTTGGTTTATTTTAAAGCACATGTGCTGCTGAGAAGAGTTGTACCTCCAGAATCCAAAGCTGATGGTGGAAATAGCTCACTATTGATACAATTCCTGAGGTATTTCCTAGAATTTCTGTCAGAAATTACTTTTACGTGTGTAGATTGTTGGCTTTGCTATGTAAATCTTTTAGGTTGCCAAATAACTTCCAGGTTTCAGAATCCTGTCTTGCTGTGTCTTACAGCTCAGCTGTCTTCCAGGTTACCCATTTCCAGCATGATATCTGCTAAAATTTCTCATTGTATTTGTCTCTGAGGCTGAAAAAGATGATGAAACAACAAACATTTGTATAATTTAATAAAAATTCCTCCTTACCATTGCTTATGGAAGTAAGATGGGGTGCTTTCATAGAATCAGTTACAAAAAGAGTCCATCTTCAAAAAAATTAATTAAGGTTTAAGTTAACTACTCTTAATAGGATTTGAATAAAAAGCACACTTGATTTGTCTGTAGCTCTTCAACTTTCTTTCAATTCCTCATAATTGCATTTCAAAGCTCTTCCTTCAATAGATCAATATCTCAAATTTAATTTTTAAAAGATTCTCTCATATTTTCTTGTTTAAAAAATTAACTTTTTTACCTTCCAAACCTTCCTGTTTCTTCAACACCCTGTTGGTGAGGCACATTAACAACTTTAAACAGATAATCTTAGTAATTATTAGCTTCTTATAAACATAATTATCTTGTGATTAGTGCAGATGACATTTAAAAAAATCTTGCACTGAAATAGTGCCTAAAATGAGTTATGTGCTATCTATGTATGCTGTTTAATTGGGACACCTACTGATACTGAAAACAGTTGGTTTTGTTGTGGTTTCAAACAAAACCAAGACTTAAATGATTACAATGATATATCTGGGATGTCCGAGTGTCTGTATCCCCTGTAATTTTTAACTCATTCACTGACATAAGGAATTTTTTAGCCCAATGAGTGATATCAGCATGAAGATGGAATTTTGAGACAAAATTGTTCCTAACATTCTAGTGAAAATACATGGCTTTGCAGTAAAAGAAAAAGGATATTGAAAATGCACTGACTAAGGGAAGGCCACTTTGTGAGCTTCTCTGAATGATTCTACAGCAGCAAGAGACCCAATAATGTGTCAAGTTTGGGAGAGGCATTTTAGTCAGAGCCTGCACCTCTCCAACAAGTTGGGGTCCATGGTGAAAATCTGTGAATGTGAGGAATTTCCAGGGTTCTTCTCAGGGAATCAGACTGCCTTCCTCCTCGTGTGCTCTGAACATCTCCCTCTTCCTCATGGTACAAATGTCCTTTCTGCGTGGAAGATGCTGATATTTGATGTGAAAACCAGTCCTGCAGCAAGAGGAACATTTACTTCCAGGTTGAAATTTGTGTTTAAAACCAAACCCCGTTATCATGCATGTAGTTGGCTGGGATCATGTTTGTGGTTTATTATATTTGCAGTTTCAACTGTAAACACAGAAACATATCTGTTTTCCATGTGGGGCAGCTTATTGTGCTTATTGAACAGTAACAAACCTTATGCTATAGATGGAAGAGTTTGATTTATGTGTGTTCTTAAGTGTACCAGGTATGTGATTACCCTCATAAACCATGTCTTATGCTGTGATTTTATAAATTCCTGTTAGCTTTTACAATCAGGGAAGTTCTTAAGCTCATGAAATAGCTGTCAACATGTGGCTCCTCGCCACTGTAAAGTCTTGATAGGGTTACAGGCCTTCAAGATAGAAATGTGGTTTCCTGGACAATTTGTGCAATGGATCTTTGGGGTATTCACATTTTCAAGACATATGTGGATTTATATGCCATAAAAGATAAAGCATGCTTTGCAGTTTCAATTCTAGATATAGCACCATTTAAAATGCTTGAGGTTACATCCATACAGTGAATAGTTTGCTCTGAGGATCTTAAACATTCATTTCTACTGGTTCTCATATCAGAGATTCTCTATTAATATTGCCACAGTGAAACAGGAGAGTGACTGCTGGAAATCTCCAGGCGATCAATAAAAATTACTTGGCAACAACACTGTCCTTTTCACTTTCATTAAAGGTTGTGAAAGCAATTTACAAACATTAATAACACATTGCAGTAACCTCCTGAATCTCTGTGAGCATTCAGTTCTAGAAAATTTAACCAAAGGTAAAAATAGGTAACAGCTATGCTGTATCAGTGGAAACCAGCCATTCCTTTGCTGGCCTCCCTTTTTTGTGGACCCTTGTGGACATCCATGGAGTTTCATTTCAAAAAATGCTCATGGGTCTCAGTTTCCCATCTCTGGACTCTACTTTTTGAAGCTAATCTTTGATAATCCATCTGGGCTCTGGTCTATCTTGAGCTTTTTAATAGCTTGACCTAAATTTTGAAAGAATCTGAAGAATGAGAAGGAAACAAAAACACTTAACAACGTTTTCCAATAGCAGTGAATACTTGTTGATGTATGGAACCTTCCTTAGAATGATTGTGTTCAATGTTCAATCAGTTTCACAGGGTTGAAAGTTTAGACCCAATTGTAAATTAGCAATGAGGAGGAATAGTCAGCAATTCAAATGTCAAATGGCAAAGTCTTCTCTGACTTTGACAGGCATTTTATTATTTTTTTCTTTCTTCCTCCCTTCCCCATTATTCTATAAATCCCTTGTTTAAGTTTTACAGCATGTTCTGCACATTAACATAAAACTTTTGATTCTAATTTGCTACACCTAGCCATGATGGCTTAATGTAGGGTAGTAACTACTGCATTATCCAGTGTCAGAATGTGCTTGCAAAATTGTAATGCTCGTGTCTCATCAACTTGTCTCACTGGAATGGAACCTCATTCCAACTTTCCCTTCCCAATCCATTAGCAATTTACTTTCTAGTAATTCCAAGACATCACCACAGAGTCAGTGTAACTTACAGAGATACTAAAGCAGACAATAGTACACTTTATTCCTTATTCTTTTGTGTAGCAAAACCTCATTTTGATATTAATGGAAGTTACGATTTAAAGGTGATATTTTTCACACTGTCCAGCACTATGAATCATGTGTAAATGTACACTATCATTTGGATTTTGATCTCATGAACTCTCCTTGTTTCTACTTATAACATCAAAAATTAGTTTTTAAGGACAGAATAAAAGCACTTCTTGGAGAAAACTTGAATTATCTAGCAGTGGAATTTCATTATTCCTTTAATTATGTACATAAAATAAAAAAATGGAGTTGCTGTAGAATTTCAGCAATGCAATTTTTCAGTAATGCACCATGAAGACAGTTTCATGCAATATTCCAGAGTTCTGTCCTTTAAAATAAATGTATTTTTATGCAGTTCAAATTATTTTACAATCTTTAAAGTATTATTTTACAAATCACTGATGTATTAAGTTGGCTTAATCATCTATCTGCATTTAGTCTTCCAAAAGCACATGTGGTAGAGATGTTTTGTGACTCTTCCAACATCTGTAAACCAGTGAATCAGTAACAGGAAAGACAAAATGAATAATTCAAAAGATTGATGCTGACCAAAGACCAGAGATACTTACAGTATTATTATATTTTTGGTTTTCTGCCTGTAGGCCATAATTTTATAGATAAAACATTTTTTGGAGTAAATAAAGCTGATCACTATATACTATAAATAATAGTAGTGTGTGTGTGCTTTTACTAGCATTAGAAGGATTGTGAGAGCCTTCTGTGATATATTTTTCTAGCACCAAAAAGGCAGTAAGTGATTGAATATATATCTTCTGCCTGACATATTTCACTTACACTTCCTACGAAAGTAATCATATTATCCTGTTCTTTTCATCTTCTGTCTGTTAATGCTTTCGAGCAGAAGGGGAGCTTGTGACACCAAGCAGCAGCTCCCAGGGTCTGTGAAAGCTGCTGGAGCTGCACTTTGGTGCCTGGGTTGGGAGAAAATCAGCACTGTCTCCCTCCTTGGGCTCTCAGTGGACAGCAAGGCTGCAAATATCACAGCACTAGAGAAATTCAAATCATGTGGGCACAAGAGCTCAAAAGTACCTTTTATCCCAATGAAATCCTCCCAAGGCTTGCAGTAAGATGGGAGTTTCCAGATCTTTTTCTCAAACTTCCAGCAGTGTTTGTGCCCATGTGTGAACTCACTGTGCTCTTGAGTTGGGACCATGAGACTGAGCACAGCATTCACTCTTCTCCTCAGCAGTACAGGATTTTAAAATACTGCTGTCCAAATTCAACTTCACTTAAGACTATACATGGTGATGTAGTTATTATAGTAATAATTGTAGTAATCATTTTTCTAGCAGCTAACAAATAATAATATCAGAATTAATATTATGAGCAGCAACCTCTTCACTTGCAGCAGCCTCTACTGTGTCTCTTCTTCTCTCTATTCCCAGAAAAATTATTTTGAGATTTTCTTGGGTTTTAAATGTTACATAGCTTTCAGGTAGCTTAGTATACTAAAGTTCAGTCTCTAGAGACTTAGATAAAACTCTGTGTAAGTAGACTGATCTCATCTTAATCCCTGGTAGGCATTCTTCCAAACCTTAAAACTACAACTGTAGTCATGTCAAAGTAATTTATTTTTTGTTTAACCCAAGTAGCTCAATACTTGGATTAAAAAAGAAGAATAGATGCTGCAGGCCAGGACTTATGTAGGTGAGAATGTGGGAACAGAGGTAACAACACTGTCTTAGTGGCACCATTCTTTGTTGTACATGTTAATTCCAGCTGAGAAAGAACCCAAAATTATAAAAAGGTGTCAAGTATGGGAAGAAACTGTACAAAACCGAACCAAGACAGCCTGTATAAGCTCTTAATTTCATTACTGCAGATTTATTTTGATTTGTATCTGAAACACAGCCAGCAGGACTGTATTTTCTGGAAAAACAGATAATTTCAGTGCAATCAACTTGTCTCTGTATTTTCTATTCCTTCATTTAAGAAGATTTTACATGTAATTTTCATCATTAAAAACTTACTGAGATAGTAAATATAAATACTGAATATATCCAAACTGTTTTAGCAGCATGACTTGCTCCTTATAGTGTCAAGAAGTTTAGGGACAACAACTTGGGGAAATACAGATTTTTCAGGCCTTACTCATCCTCACGCCTTTAGAAATCTCTTTGGAAAAAATTGTTCTCCCACATCCCCAGTGTCAGGAAAACTTTTTCTTTCAACTGGATAGGTACAGACATGCTGCAGTCACCCAGCTCTTATCTTCCATCAGTGGGATGTGTGAAATTTGCAGTTTGAGCACACCCCTTGTCCAGTGGGTCTCTGTCAATGTGCAGGCAGGCTGTGCAAGCAGCAATGGAAGTTTCAAACCTGTCCCAGTGCATCTCACCAGAGCTCAGGCAGCAGCACCCCAACAGCAGCATGCTGGGCACTCAGCCACGCCTCTGCTCATGCTCTGCCACCCCCAAACCTGCCTTGGGCAGGGCAGAGCTGCACTCATTCCTTACTCAGAGCACTTGGAGATTCTCTTCCAGAAAGCTGATGGCAGAACTGCTGGGAGCCATCAGCTGTTGGAGAGCAGAGCAAAATTCTAGAAGGGAGGTTGGTATGGAAGGGGTGAGCATGTGCTCTTGGAGAGTGGCTGCAAAGAGCCACTTCATGGCAAAGAGCAGGTTCTGGGTAAGCCACTGTCCCTTCATGGTCCCTGCAGGCCATCAGATACAGAGCAGGCTTGGCAGCCCTGCATCCCAAGGAGGAACATTCAAGTTCCTGTATGGACAGTCATACCAAATAATACTGCACGGACATTATCAAAGTCATTTGGAAATAGAAGTAGAGACAGAGATCAGGGGAAAGATTGAATTGTAATTCAATGATCCCATATTTATAAATTATCTAGTATCCATAACACTTTAAAATAGGATTTATTTGCTTTAATAATTCATGGAAAGTTCATAGTAGGTAATTTATTAATAATACAGTGTCATCAGTATGGATTATGCCCAATTTCTATTCTATTGAACATACTGAGCTGTTTTATGGCAGCAGCAAGAAACTCAGTTTTAAACAGTGAAAGGAAGCCTATTACCTTGTTTTCAAAATAAAATATGGAGATACCTGTGGAATACAAAGCTTCTGTTTGAGGTCAGAAATAGCTACAAACACAGAAGGAAGTACACGTTTCTGTTCAGATGATTGCTAAAGGTCACTGTGCAGAAAAATACTGGAGCATGTGGGCACTTAGATTTGAGTCACACCACTAAAATCAATGGCATGACTTTCATACTTATTGCTATAATTATCCTATTGAGACATTTACTTAAGTGTTCTGCTGATTCTGAGCCAGAATACACAAGCACACTGCAAAGGCAAAGCCTGTCACATTTGAAAAGTACAATTTGCAGTGTTTCCGAAATTTTGTAATGTTCCATCACTAATTTAATCTATTTCATATACTCTCAATACATAAATTAGCATTGTCCCCACAAGAAGCAAGTAGATACTGGTTTGAAAGTGGTGGGTTTATAGCAGTGGCAATCAGTAGGAAGGGCCTATTTTTCTTTTTATCTGTGTTTAGATTTTTGTCTTGTTTTCACCAAGCAGATTTCTCAAGCTGCAATACTCTGACATTGTATCTGAAACAATTTGCTGCAGAGCAACAAATCTTGATGTTTTCAGGGGAAAAAAGCCAATATCTAGTTAGTGATATTGCTAAAGAGATAAAGATTGTAGTTCTTAAGAAGGTAGATCCGTTTGTTTCACTGAGATTATAAACAATTATGCACCAAATATGCTGTCCCAGCTATGATGATTTCATGTATCAAGTGAAAAATTGATAAAAATGGGAAGCAATGGAATGGGTTGATTAAGTCCCTATCCAGAACTGCACACTGCAACAGCACAGGTGATTTTCCATTGCACTCTGCTGCTGGTCAAGCCAGACTTTCTGGTTGCTATCAGAATTTCTCCTACATGTGTGTGTGTGTACAGCCCCTCTGCCTTGTAAGCTGTAGGAGAAAGGAGTTGGGAAGCTCCTGTTGTGATTATATTTTTAAGCGAAGGATGCAGTTCACTGATTGCACAAAATAGTGTTCAAGCACAAATTCCCACATGGAGCAAGAACTGAATCTCAGCAGTGTTTGCTTTGGTTTGTGCTGCTGCTGCTGCAGTGGGTAAGTGCAGGAGAACTGGTACAAGAATGTACAGATGAGGTTTGGGTTTGATGTTCAGCACTGTCAATTTGAAACTCTTGGGAATGGTGGAACCACTGGTGGTGGTGGCTGCAGCTCCTGGCTCTCTCTGAAGTTCTGTGAGAGAGAAGGAGTATTTATCCCTTGCTTTCAGAGAAAACTGGAGTCTTATGTTTGTGTGCTGCCAGTCTCACATGGGTAATTGTTATATCTGGCTAGGGAGTATCTACCTCATGATCAACAATTTTATGGTAAAATAGCAAAATTATTTTGGAATGAGATCCGGTGACTTCTAAAATGTTTTTTACAAAGCTGATCTATGTACCTCGTTAAACACTATTTTCTCCAAAACTATCATTTCTGATTCAGATGTTGCCTCAAATAATTTTTTTCTTATTTAGAAAGCAGAGGAAAAAATATTCAGGGTTCAGGGTTTTCTTTTAAAATGGTTTCCTTTTTTTTGACTGAAAATCTTTCTCAAGTTCTCTTTGTCAGTATTCACTATAAATAACAAGCAGCTGATTTACAAGAGGATCCCTAACAGTTTTCTGTTGATGACTGTATAGAATTTTACCAGTTTCACGGGATTTTCTGGTTTAGGCAGTTCTCAAGTTTTACCTGGTACAAACCTTCCAGTGGTAGCATGAGATAACCAGTACAGCTGAGGTATGACAGTGTTTTATGATTTTTCTTTTAATCAATACATTTTCACTTTTAGAAAAACCAAAATATTTCAATAAATGTAGAAAAGGTTTATGGAATCATAATAATTGATTCATTTAGACTCTGTTTTCTTTGCTTCTGAGCATTGCTTGCATGTAAATGTTGGTCATGACCCTAAAACGTGTGTTGTATCCCTTGGAGCTTCCCCTTATCTAATGATGAAAAGCTTTTCCTGCCTTGTGTGTTACTGGATTAACATTATTCAAAGAGGTGTGTGTGCACATTTCAGGGTTTGGAGTATGCAAAGGCACAGTATTTGATTTATAGAAATGATGTGCTGACTGAAAATACAAAAGCAGTGCTTTGTAATAGAACCTCCTGCATCCTCCTCACTTTAACATGCATTAAGTACAAACCATTAAAACAGCAGCAGAGTTAACATGAAAGAGATTTCCAGAAACATCTCACCATGAAACACCTACTCTCATACATCTGCACACTGGGAAAAGACGAGGGAGAAATTTATTTTTAAATCCTTCTAACAAAACTGTTACTGATCTTTAGACATTTATCCTTGTATTCTTTCCCTTACCAATTCCCAGCCAATGGACAAGGACATACTGTATTACTATTACTACTTTCTGTGTGATTCATTCCTTATAAAACAATCTGTTCTTTTAGTGGCACTTGTTATTAATCAAGGTTTTTTTCCTTTCATTAGAGTCGCTGTTGGCTCAATCACTTCAGTATATGTAATCACTAACTTTTTCCATTATACTGGTGAATAGGTGCTCTTATATGTCTGTCAGAGGGATGCTGGTACATTTAGTATGATGCTTTGCAATTTCACTGAGAACTTCAACTAATGGTTGAAGTGTGATTGCTTTTTTTTTTCCCCTTTGAGAGAAAAAAAAACGTGTAACATGTTCCCCTTAGAGAGAGACAAGAGAAGAATGATGGAAATTTCCAAACTCAATTTATTTTTGTATCATTAAAATGTTGAAAAGTACCAAGGAATACTCTTGTAGAATCAATCATTTCATAATGTATCTGCCGAGGCCCTGGACTTGCCTTTCCTAAAGAGACTGCTGAAAAGGCTAAAGTATCAATTTTGAACAATAGTCCATGTATTTGCAGAATATAGCACAAAAATTCTCACTGCTGCAAATGAAATGGAGGAGGGAGGGTGTGTGTACAGAAAAGCTTTATTGACATCATATTGTTTTCTGTGCAAAAATGGTCCAGTTTCTGTGTGGAACGAACAGAAAGACAAAGGATATGTAATACATTACTGAGTAGGGATTTATGATATATTTCAATGCAAAAAGTCAATTGCTTAGATAATATGAAAACATTTTGTGAGAAATCTTAAAAATTTAATCAGTTTTTTCGTGTAAATGATGCTTGTTCTCCAACAATTGGAGATTGTTCTGACAGGCTGCTTTAAAACCGAGACTAAATTAATAAATACTAAATATGCTACAAAGCTCTGTTTTTAAAATTGGGCTTCTCATCATGTTTTCTTTGAATTTTTCAATAATCTTTTTCTTGATTTCCACTGATGGCTGCACTTTTCCTTTCCAGATCTCACATATTACATAGTGGTTTTTTTGGTTTGTTTTATTTCCTGTCCGTGTTTTACCTGAGCCTTACGGTTTTTATTCTATAATATAGTAAATTTCTGTCTTTTCTCCTTCCTTGGAATAGTTTTGTAGAGATCTGATGAGAAATCTTCCATTCCCACAACTCCAAACATTTAGCTTTTATTATTAGATTTTTCTCTTGAAGTGATTCTGCCCCATCTCTGGATTTTACTGCATCTCATTCCAGCAGCCAAAGCATCTTCCAGACTCCTGATATACTTGGTCTTTATCTTTTAGCTCGTTTAATCTATCCTGTTTACCCTTTGCATATTTTCCCCAAATTAGGTTTTCACCTTTTAACTTTGCCTCTTTTCCCATGCTATTCCATACTTCTGTATTGACTTTTTACCATTTTTTCCTCCTGCTCTTTTGAACATTCCTCAGAGCCACCTCTAATCCTCCCTGTTCATGTACTCCATTATTGAATCTCCACCCTAACTTGTTGGCTAATAAGCTATTTGTGAAAGTGATCAAGTGTACCCTTTTCAGTACCATATATGTTTTCTGTAGTACTTAAAAACATGTTATGGGCCTCCTTATTCACTGAATTTTGTGTCCAATGCCTTAAACTGGAACTTACAAATAATTAAAAATCATTATTACAAACCTAAAAGTAGTCATAAAAATGTGATTCTCAAATTATTCAGATTATTTTATTTATCCTGGACATGCACATCTGTCTTTAAAACAGGAAATTTGTTCTAATATTTTATACTACATCTCCTAATACAGAAATTTAGGGTCTGGTCCAGCTCTCAGGCCCTTCCTAAATCAGAATGGGAATTTGTCCCCTTGTATTTGATTCATATGTCTCAGCCACATTCTATCAAGCAGCATTTTGGTGAGCACCATACTAGCAATGATATCCTTCCTTAGTTCTCTGTGAGTGTGACAGTAATTTGCAGAGGAAGCAGCAGTTCCAAGGCAGCAGCCCTTGTGCTGAGGACAGCGGGCTCTGTGTGCCCTGCTGCCACTGCCCTGCTGCCACTGGCTCCTGCACGGTGTGCCCGAGGGGACAGGAGAGCAGCTGGGGCTCCTGGAGGCACAAGGACACAGTGCCCTGCTGCCCAGCACTGCTCTGCCCCCAGCAACACTGAACCCTCACTGATCCATCCGCACACACTTTGAACTATTGCTTGGACAGCAACAAATAATGACATTCACATATTTTGAATTTGATGATTGAGTGCTATAATCATTCTTGGTACTGTTACTATGTCATTTCATAATACTCTGATGCTCCTCTCTTTGGGTACAGATCTACATTTTTATATTCCCTTAAGAAAATAAAGAAAATCAAAATAAGTATTTGAGTATACATTTCATTTTGGTGCAGCATAGATCATTATGCTGTGTAACTACCACTTAGGAAATGGCCATTCTATGGAGCCTGATGGGCCTTTGCCATGGAAGGCTTCTGAAAGCACTCTGTCCCTCCTGGGGCCTCCTTGCTGCCTGGGGGCCACCTCACCTGTGGTTGGAGCTTGGAGAGTAGGAGACAAACCTGCCCCATGCAGAAGAGAGCTCCCAGCCCCAGCCTGAGCAGGCACTGTGGTAGTGGGGCCAGTGTGATGAGCAGAGCCATGGCAGCCCCGCTGACACTCTGGGGGAGCCTGGGAACAAAGCTTTGCAGTCCAGTTTCAAAGCTGGACTAATTACAAGGGCACCAGTGTGGGACAGGATGATGCCATGCTGTCTGGCTGAAGGGCCACAAGCTCTGCAGGAGCCCCTGACTCACTGTTTTTCAATGAAGATATTATTAATAAAGAATACATTTTTCTTCCTGTAGAGATTCGATGTCGGCAGATGCAGCCCTCTGCTCTTGGCCCTGTTTGTTACCTATGCTGCATATTCAGCTGGGTGACACACAAGGCCTAGGCATAAAATTGCTACTTATCCCAAGATAATTATCTTTATTATATTTTTAAATATGTCTTAAAGGTTTTATTAACATTCTGAGAAAAATGGAAGCTTGTTTGAGGTACATGATATTCTGCACTGTATAATTTATCTCAGTGTACTTTCTAAAGTTAATGAAGTTATTGAGTAATCTCACCACATCCCTCACAGCTTTTTTGGCTTCTTTCGTGTGTGAAACAGGCAGTGATATATTAGAGACTCTCTCTCATAGAAGAGGTGTGGATTATATCAACAGCCATTGTGCAGTTATATTTTGAGTTATAAAATGGTATTTTTTGGTTTGCTTGTGTTTTGTTTTGTACTCATTTCTGTCTACTTTGGCTTGTATATTTCTGAACAATGTGGTGGTTAAATTGCCAATTGAAGCCAGGCTGAAAGACAGTTTTTAAGGAGTCCTGGTCTAATACCAAATTAATGTAGTGTATGAATCTGGTGGGAGGAGAAGTGGAAGCAGGAAGGAGCATATGGGGTGTGGCTACAAATTACTGTGTTCTTTATCTGCCTGTTGGAACATGATGCTTTAACTGTGAAATCTGAGGAAAGCTGTCTCTTCTGGATCATTGCCTTCTCATTGTTACTTTTTTTCCACTCAGTTATTCTCACACTTTAAATAAAGGTTCTGTCAATAGCATGTTTTAAATAAAAGTAAGAACAGATGAATTGGATTGGATAAGATTTGTAAGGAAGTTGTTGTAACCAGCAGCTCTAGGTTTAAAATCAATTAGATGACTTAAGGTGCAGAACCTCAGGTTTTGTACTGCAGTGGTTGTTCATTGAAGCAAGTAGTTCTTTCCTGAGGAATTTGTTTCTTCATCCATGATGAAACCTTTCTGGAACTGCAGAGCAGAGGTTTTATTGTGTAGGATCCTGTTTTAGTAGTCAGCTGCAAAACTTTAACTCCAGTATTATACCAGAAGGTCACTCATGTGCCATTTCAGCAATACTTGTCAAAGATGCTGCCCCCAAAACAACAAATTGTCCCAGTGAAGAGCTGTTGGGAAAGTTGATCTGCAGGGACAAGTCAAGCTTATGAAAGAAAAGGACCAGCTCTGTTTAGAATAGCCCAGTCTTTCCCAAAGGAATGCATTCTGCACCATTAATCCAAATCTACCAGTCTTGATAAACTTCATTGTTTCATGTGGGATGGTGAATTTTGCTTATTATAGAAAATCACCTGTACACATGATTTCTGATTCTACGTGAAAACAATGTGTCACAGTTGGAGAAAAAAAATCCTGATTAAATAGCACTAGACATGATATCATTATTAAAGCTACATACAATTATAATGTTCGTGGACAGTAGGTATTATGTGATGCAGTTGTTCCAAAGTACTGCAAATAATGCCCATTGCAAATCCTATGACTCTGCTGTTGAAACTGGCCTGTGTTGTACCTTAGTCTGCACGTGCAGGCACTGCCTGGACTCACCTCTCTGTTGCTTTACAAATCCACAACGTTTGGTCATAATTGTTTTTAGCCAGTTTCCAAGTGTTGCTTTGTCCTTTTGTTGTATGCCATGTTCAAAACAGCCTCCTGTGCCACAGGAGATTTATTCTTGGGCCCAGTTTTAATTCTTGGAGTGCTACCAAATTTGTGGTTATAAGAAAAATGAGATTGTTTAATATTTTTATACGCACAACACTTCAAACACATTCCTGTTAAATGTGATTTCCCTTTCTTGTAAAATGTGTCCTTTTTTGTATGGCTGGCACACCCCAGAAGTTCAGCAGGATGAGCTATGCTGAACCAATGTTCAATTTTGATGCTTTCCAGAGGTCTAGATAAGACAGATACTGCAGATGTGCATCTTTGCTCCATCCATGTGCAAGCAGCCACTTTGCTTTTGCCTGGGGTTGTTGTAGGCTTCTAATGAGGAAGAAATATAAGCACACTGTTGTGTGATTTGCATCCTTCCTAAATTCATTGCCTTTCTTAAAATACTTAGCTGAATTTAGTGCTCAGATTAAAAATGCTATTTCAGTAATTGTTTAAAGGCCAACTGGTGAGGCACTAAACAAAAGCTATCATGTTTGTAGAGCAAAAAGCATTTTCTATAACAGCTTCTTTCTGTTTGTTGATGTGGTGGGGAATGGGAAGGCTTTGAAACCTACTCTATGAATCATTCCCAGCATTTCATGTTACTGAAATGTGAATATTACTTTTAAATGTGTAACTATACTATTAGAGCCTTCTGTGATTTAGAGAGATCTTTCAGAATACTAAGAAGTCATTATTTACTTTCTTCCAGTCTATTAGTGCAGAACAATGCTCACTCTGGCTCTGCATTGGCAGGGTTGATTGGTTCTCAGTGGACTTGTCTCGCTAATAGGAGGAAAGAGGCTCTTGCTGGTATTTCTGCTCTGCCTGGAACACGACTTCTCTAGACAGACAATTGTGCTGCATTTGATCAGCCTCCCTGGTGTGACAAAGCAGGGAGCCTCAGACCCTTACCTTTAATAAATGCCTACTCCTCAGATGTGCCAGAGCTTCCAGAGTTTACCAAACACCGCGATTGAGCAGCAGGTACTGAGAGGAGTCACCTCAGTGAAACATCAGCCTGATGAAGCTGGAGTAGCTCCAACCCCAGCAAGGTTTGGCAGCCGTGTTGAATCTCATCATTTTCCCCTTCTATGCTCCTTGCACACACTTGTGGAGCACTGTGATACTTACATGATGGGGCTTGGATCACTTTGTCTCCTAAAAATGGAATGTTTAATGCACTCTTCATCTCATCATTAATTGAACATTGGAGATGCTCTTATGTAGGGCTGGTGTAGGGTATTTGTGTTTCTGACACAGCTGCAGTAAATGTGAACTCCTTGAAAGCTTTTGCTGCAGCAGCTGTGGTTCTGCATCCAGGAATGAATAAAAAAATGTTGCAGAGGTGGTGTTTACATAGCTCCTTGCAATACTGCTGCCAGTGGCTATTTATTGAACTTTAAATACAGGTGTAGCAGCTGTCAGTAGCTGTATCTGAAATGGCAAGACAGAACAAGTCAAGACCTATACAAAAATACAGGCTTTCATTAAGTTTCAGACCACTTTTCTAAAACCAGTAAAGCTGTATTTGATCTGGTTTTATTATACTGATGTCCATTAAAAACCCACTGCTGTTAATTTGACTGCACATTTGACATCAGCAACAACAAAAGCCCCATTCAATGTATCTTTAAATTGTTTTGGTTATGTCCAACATACAGTTAATTTTCTTTCTAGTAGCTGGTACAGAGCTGTGTTTTGGATTTAATATAGGAATAATGTTGATAATACACTGGTGCTGTGTTTGTTGCTAAGTAGTGCTTCCCTAAGTCAAGGATTTTTCAGTGTCTTGAGCTCTGTCCATGAACAAGTGCACAAGAGGGAGCATGGCCAGGACAGCTGACCTAAACTGGTCAAATGCTCATGGTTTGACAGTTATGTGGTAAAAATTATTGTAACAAACAACGTGAAATTGGTGGTGGCCATTTATATTATGAATCTCTAACAATTGAATAATATCTGGATTATTTTCTCCAGGCTATAGTATCTATTTTATGAATGCACTTGTACTTCATAAATCATTCTCAAGAGCAAAAGGGAGAAAAATGAAAAATCCATTTTCCTTCAACCCCTTGGGTCTTTATTTAATTTTTAATGAAATAGAGAGGATACTTCATCAATGGCAGCAATGGAGTAATGGCTTTAAACTAAAAGAGAGTAGGTTTAGAGTAGATTTTAGGAAGAAACTCTTCTCCGTGAGGATGATGAGGCACTGGCACAGGGTGCCCAGAGAAGCTGTGGCTGCCCCATCCCTGGAAGTGTTCAAGGCCAGGCTGGACAGAGAAACCTGGTCTGGTGGAAGGAGTCCCTGCCCATGGCAGGGGGTTAGAACAAGATGATCTCTAAGGTCCCTTTCAACCCAAACCAATCTGTGACTCTGTGAGATAAAAACCTGAACTACAACCGTGGAAAAATCCCAACCCACAGACCAAAACAGAAGAAAAATCTCTCATTTTCTCACTAATGGAATTTTCTTTAAGAAATATTTCTATTACAGCCATTATTAACTTGATTTTCAGTGCATCATTCAGATTGCAAGCATCTAGTAGGTATCTCATAGCTCTTTCAGAAAGCAGGAGAGAAATCTAGTTCATCTCAGTGCATTATGCTCAATCACCTTTATATATTATGTCACTTTAAAGGTCTATTTAAAGAATAAGAACTAGAGCTTGATTTACATTAATGATCAACATGTAATTCCATCAAGATTAATGCTTATCTTTAGCCCTATGCTATCATTGTGAATTATTTCAGCAGGTATTTACTAACTGCATGCATTGTAAAATATAAAAATATTCTTTTGGAGCAAAAGTGAAGTTGCAGCTGTTTCATTATCAAAGGCACAAACTTTGTACTTGCAGCTACTTTACCACTGATTGCACCAGTACTAGTCACTTTTTTCTTTCTGTTGATATTGCTAGAATATGTTGCTGATCATTTATTTCCTTCTCCAAATCTGCTTTCCCTAACTTGTTGCAGTGTCTGTTATTATCATGCCACTCATGCCAACTGTATGTAGAAGCTGCATATTCAATTCTTGATACATTTATTACACACAGAACAGTCTGTGAAATTCATCACAGTATTTCATCAGCTCTCAAACAGCATTTGAAAGCTCCATACATTCTTAAGAGTTTCATCTTTGTTGTGCATCACCAGCAAAATGACTCTCTATATAGCAAACCTAGACATTCTTCACACCCATTAGCAGCTGAAACTCTCCTAATAGTGTTTATTTCTTATCCACTGTGATTAGTTGTTTTGCTGCCTTGGATGGCAGTTCTGCTAAATTTTTATTGCTTCGTGTGCTTATGGCTCATTTATGGTTTTTCATCTGTTTACTTACTGAATAGATTTATTACCTTCACATAAAATAATTCTCTTGAGATAACTACTTATTTCCACAGAGGATTCTTCAGTTTTAAATCATTCTGCAGGTTTTGGTTTCTATTGCTCATAAACAGAAGAGTTTTGCTGGCAATCTGCATAGATCCTGAAAAGAAAAAAGAAAAAACAATAATAATTAGAAGAAACTCAGTAAGGAAAAAAACAAACTTATTTTATAAGTTACCACATTTAGACCTTTGCCTTTAAAGCAAATTTCCCTGAATGGCAATTTTCTTCCCAGACTAGAAATTCTAGAGCTGCTATGCATTTTCAAAGGAACTCGGAATGCTCAGTGTTATGAGGAGTTCTGATCACATATCTTTCTCTAGATAAATGATCGGATTTTAAAAAAATAATTAAACACTGCACAACTGCAGCTTATTCTCAGTCCAGTAAGATGTGAGCATGCGTCAAGTCTCTGCTCTGAACCTGCTGAGACAGGTTATCAGTAGAGAGCAAACAGCCATTTTGCAGAATGAAACAAAAAAATCTCTTCAAATCCTATCTTGCAGCAGTAGTTAAGCCATTCTTGACTGCTTTCCCTGTGCATTCTGACCATTTCTTATGAGATGCCTACATTAGATTAACTATTAGATAGGAGAGAGTTAGTTTCTACAGAACACTCCAAAATTCAAACCAGCCTTTTATAACTTACTGTAGTGTTAAGGGAAGATGCCACAGATCTGCATGGTTTATCTAAAAAGCTGCAAATAAACCTGTTGTCATCTGAAATACATGGTACCCTTAATAATAACATTAGGAATAGTTTAACATGTTGAAAAACAGATGAGAAGTGAATACATTCCCTAGCAACAATGCAGATGCTGAATTACATGAACAATTGGATACCAGTCTTGTCACAGATATTACATTTCTCTGTATCACTGAACATCAGCTAATTAAAAAGTGCATTTAGCCAGAGGAATTATTTTTATGAATTCACAAATATGCTTTAAGCAAATACAAAGGAAAAGTAATAAAGCTTAATTTACTTATGAACACTCTACCCCATCTGCTGTCTACCTATATTTCAGCATTAGGAAGATCCAGCATCATTGTAGTATTCCTCTTTTCAAAATATATTCAGCTCACTAACAGGATAGCTAATTTCTCACCTTCCCTAGAACATGACTATGAGAAATGAGTTCAAATGGTGATGAAATAATTTGTTTTATTTAATTTCCAAAGAACAGTATGTAATGTGACAACACTCACACATGCTTCTTTTATTCAGGGATTTTGAATTAAAGGAGCTTCTCAGATTTGTGTTGCTGCATAAAGTAACTGCCATGTCCATTCCTGTGGACAAGTGATTTCCTTAGATAATGGATTTCCTATCTTTTCCAAACGGAAGAATAGGATCAGAGTTGAACAATGATTTTTCTCCTCTACATCTACAAAATGTTCACAGTCCTGTGAAATTCTGCTTGAGAACATTCTGAAAAGGTGCACACAGAGTGGCTGCTAACCACATACCAAGATGAAGAGTTGATTAAATCATAACATTTTATTTTACTCTTTTTCAGTTCTTAGTCTTCCAATTTTTAGAAAAGTAGGTAGATCAAACTAGTTAGTGGGTTTTTTCTTCATGTATGTCTGCTTAAAAGATTATTTTCTAGTAAAAAGGATGGTGGTCAAATTGAAAGGAGGAAATTATGATAAGCTTATATTCTGCTCTTTGTAAAGTAGTAATTCACTAGTGAAATTAAGTGAGGTGTGATATACTCTAGGGTTCCTTTGGGGATTTTTCTTCCACCCTCAGCCCCCAAACTGCAATAATCTGTCATGTAGGATGAATCCTTCAGTCCCAGCAGGGCCTGAAAGGTGTTTGGAATCCTTACCAGAAGTCAGGAGAGGGGGTTTGAAAGCCTCTCTTCAGGCACATTGCCCCAGGCAGGTGCCTGCTGTCCATTGCCAGGAAGTCAAGTAATTCCTGCAGCCAGGCATCCTCCTGCAATGCCCCAGCCCTGCCAGGAGAGCCCCAGCCTCTCTGCAAGCAGACAGCTCTGCTGCTGATAAAGCATCCTCTCCTGAGCACACAAGCAAATGATAAAATTGTTCTGCACCCTTGGCCTTTCTGCTTTATTTCTAAGCACTGGAGTAGCTCTCTCTTCAGCTCTTCTTGGCTTCCTTAGCCTCCTAAAATAGCTCATTTGATGCATGCTGCCATCCATGACAACACACAATTCCAGCTTTCCACCGAAGCTTAAGATGCTTGAAGTTAATATGGTAAAAAATTAAAAGCTTGCACTGTACTCACTTATGATTCTGCTGTGCTTCCTCTGTACTTCTTCAGCTGCTGCTTTTGTCGCTTGCCACAAATGGAAAAACCCTCATTGTGCAGTGCTGGCTCTGACCTGAGCCTGCCTCTTACAGAAATTACTGCCTGAACTAAATTTTATGTGTTGTATTCAGAGACATATGATTATGAAAGCAGAACCAAATAATTTGCTGCAAAGAATTTACCTTTTTATTTAGTAGGAGGGGAGAGGACACTTTTTATAAGCTACTTGTTCTCCTGGAGCACATTTGCTGTACAGGACACGACATTGGTGGTGGGAGATCGTTTGTGTCACTGAGAACACTGGTACATTTGAGCTGAACAGATTAATATTGATCTGATATATGGAACTAACTCATTATATGGTCTTTGATAATATGTTTTCAATTCTGAATTACCTCAGGAATGCAGGACTAATTTTCTTTACATTCTTAAAATTCACTGTTGCAAATATTAGTTTCAAAAATATATTCAATTTCAAGAATATATTCAGTTTCAAAAATATATTCTTTTGAATTGTCCATGTGCCAGTTTTTGTCTACTAAACATCATGAATAATAGTGAACCTATAATCTCCTTGTCACATTTCAGTTGTAAAACTCATTAAGTCTCTCCAATGTATAGTGCTTTTCCACTTTAATTTTTAAAAAACAAGCAAAAAGCAAGCAAAAAAATCCCACCACAAACAAAAAAGTCTAAACCCAAATCCTTGCTGTTTTCTAACCATTTCTTATCCCTTGAGCTGTCACCTGGCTGGTTTCACATTATTTCACATTTTTTAAATCAAGATGAAACATTTAAGAAACAACTTTATCTGTGTAGAAATATTTCTTCTTTCAAATTTTCATCTGATAGAGTCAAAAAGTTACAATACTTCATGTAAAGAATCAAGACAGCATCGAACTCTTTCCCTTCTACACATGAGCTCCCTGTGAATTTTCCATCTTTCCTTATTTCATAAAGAGGGGGAGATGGTGAGGAGGGTGCAGAACACCAGGGACTGGGAGCGCAGCTTTTGGATGTGAGGCAGTGACAGGTCAGCAGTAGGCAGAGTGCCCTGGGAGATGGAGGAAATTTGACAACTTCCCCAAGCAAAGCTGCAGCTCGGAGGTAATGAATGGCAAGGATTGCATCTTTGTCTCTCATTTTCCCTTTGATGGTGTTGAATACTGCAGAGCATTTGTTCAGTGGAGGGTGTAGGCAAAAGAGTTTGTTGATGCAGACCAAAGAGTTCGTGGGGAGAACAAGGGAAGAAAAGGATGCTTTGAGGAATGTTCCTTCTATGCCCAGAGGCTCTATATTTGAAGTAGCAGAACTACATGCAAAATCAAAATGACTACAAACCACACCAATGTAAACAATTCTTTCCTCAGTGCTTCCTGGGATGATCCTGTCTTTTATGATGGTTTGATTCATTTTGGGGTTATGCATCAGGCTTGCATTTCAGATGTTATTTTCTTTTTTGTTCTCTTCTTATTTTTCTTTCTTTCAATTTCTGTTTCTAATCTCCAACAATGCTTAAATCTGTATCAAAGTCCAATAAACAATAAATTAACACCAAAACTAGAATTGCATATAGTGAAATGCATTGGGAGGGTTTGCTGGTAGACATGTCCTGGAAGGCTTTCCCAGGTTGCCTTACCCATGCACTGAGCCAGGATAGCTCTTTTTAAATGCTCTTCATAGCAGAGGAATAATAACTGAATTAGTGAAAATAAATGAAGTGAGCATCTGCTCTAAGTTTTGGAGGCTATTATTACCAAATGTTGCTACATTTCAGGAGCCAAGTTTTGAAAACTGTTAATACATGCTTGCTACCAGCTTAGTGCACTCCTGGAATTTATTGTGAGCAAAAATTTTATTAATGCAAGAATTGCATGCTAGTGAATTTCCAGAAGAAAATACTTTGAGGCATAAAGGTCTACACATTTACAGCAGATTAATAAAATAGTGCAGAAGTTTGTATCAGTCCCCAGCAGACACACAGACACTTAGAATCAGCTCCTTGTGAGAGCCCCCTTGTTATCTCTGGTTCTAACTGGTACTCAGGGCAGGGTATAGTTGGCTCTGTTTTTGCTCAGAACCTTGTGCAGGTATTTTGGGTGACTCCAAAGAAAGAGGTTCAACAAGTCCTCTGGACCCTTGTTCATATCTGGCTGCCTTCATTGTGAAAAGTTTTATTTCTTATATTTAGTCAAAATTCCCCACACTCCAGCATGTGTTTTTTGCCTGCTGTCCTGCCTGTATCCTCTCCAGGAAGCCTTTGGCTCCTTCTCCACATCCTCCCACTGTGTGGTTGCAGAGGTCTCCCCTGAGTCTCTTTTCTCCAGGCTGGACAAAGACAGCCCTTCTCCTCTCCTCAAGCTCCATGTGCTCCATCCAACCCCCCCTTTCTGCTCTTTGCAGAATCTCATTCCAATGCACTCCCAGCTTGCACTTGGAGACACAAAATAGACACAGCACTTGGAATGTGGCCTCACAAGTGCTGACTGGAGGAGAAGGATCACTTCTCTCAGGCTTCTGGCTGCATTCCTGCTAATTCTCCCCAGGATGCAGATGACCATTTTTTGTTTCAAGGGCACACTGCTGGCTCTGGTTCAAGCTGTCCACCAGCACCCTCAGGTTTTTTCTGCAGAGTCGCTTTCTCTCTACCTGACCCCCATCTCTACTCCTTGTGTGGGATTCTTCCATTCAAGACACAGGACTTCACATTTTATTTTGCTGCATTTCATAAGCTCAACATCAGCAACTGAGAATCAGTATGCAATCAGTTAATTTGCCTTAACTTCATATACACTTTCATGCAGTACTAGAGGCATTTAAATGTGGAGGTAGTTGTCTCTGTCCTTCAAACGTTGGCCTTTAGTTCTCTTCACTAATAGCTTTGGTCATTTAATAATGTATTTTACAGCAAGGTCAGGTTAACAGGAGTTTTTATAGGTCAATATTTTACAGGGAATTGGTGAACCAAAAACTGTAATTATGCATGTGAAATAATCCCTTGAATAATTGGTGGTGATTAACTGGCTGTTATCATTGAGACAGGTTATAAGGATGTGATATAAGAGGTAGAAACCAACTTGCCAAACTTACGGCAAGTAAATGTTATATATTTCTTAAAGCCCTCAATTTACTATCTTATATCTGGACAATAGGGCAAATACAGGAATAATTGTGATTTTTATCAATTAGTATTGCAATATAAAAATTTGCATCTTTAAAGTGAGTTCAAAATAATTTCTCTTATCCCAAGTATATTTCAAAACTGTCAGTCTATAAAGTGTTCTGAAGTCTCTCTGAGTTTTTGCTGTTGAAACTGTTTCATTTCCTACAGAATATTTCAATTTCCATTGGAAAAGGGACTAGATCCCAGACATTGCATCTCTCAGGAGACTGATTGAATTACTTGTTGTTATCAACTATCCCTTTCCAAGAACCCTGGCTTCAGCTTTCCTAAGCAGACTGACGTTCACAGGAGGATTTTCCTGGGTTTATGGGCTTCAGACAGTGCCCCAGACTCCCAGCAGTTGCCTTCAGCTCATATCCAATGAACTCTCACAGGGCTGTTTCCTGAGATAGTACTGTAAGGTAGCTACTGATTATTTTGGTAAAATTGCTCTATAAACTGCCTGCTATTTCACTCTACTTATTTTTAAGCATGTTATGTACTTCTAGAATGATAAATACTAAAGAACTTAATTAGGTCTACTTATAATTGCTTATGCAGTTCCTTTAAGAATGTGAATTCACCTGGCATAAAATTAAAAAGAATAAATTTAAGAAGTGTTACCTTTTTAATTTGAATACAAGTCAAAATAGTCTGTAACACTAATTCCAGACAACATATACTATTTTTACAGTGCAGAATAATTCCTATTTTGTACAGCTGGTGCTGATTAAAATTAATTCACCTAATTCAATTTAATAAAACTAGCTAATTTAGGAAAAGTCAGTGCATTAAAATTTACTGTACATGACAACTTTTCTCATTTCAGATTGCACCCTACCACCTCTATTTGATTAGATTTCTCATTGTAAGTTCTGAAAAGGTTAATGAATACCTTAACAAAGCAGCTCAGGTTCTATAATTGGGTGTAATAAGCTGATGTGGTGAGGGGCTCCTTTGTCGATGTAATTCTAATGAGAGATCTTTGATGTGCTATAAAAACAACATAGCAAGAAGTGTAAAGAAAAATAGGATCTCCTAAGTTCCTGGTTTCAGATATGCTATAGAAATTGTTTCATTTCCTAGCTCATGTAAACTGCTAACAAAGCTCTCTACAGTTATATACTCCATATCCTCAAGAATGTACCTCAAAGGTTATTATTTTTCACTCCCATAAACAGAGACAGAAAATTTCTGTTACAAGCATCAAACTGTGTAAAAAGGTGTCTCCTGAACTCTTCCTCTCTGAAACCCAGTTGTGCTTTGAGCTTCTAGCTGGGATTTCAGATTGCCTTCAAAGTGAATCTGCCTTTCACACTTGGCCTTGGTTTTGCTGGGGTAAAAATGAAAGGCTTGGTCATTTTTGCTCTGCTAAGAATCCATTTTCTTGATCATTCAGAGAACTCATCTCTGAGTCTAGTTCCAGTTTTCAGTACTATTCTTTGAATATATATGATGAATTATACAGTGCTTGAATAGCACTAATACTTCTGTATGCCTGTGGTGCTTCTTTAAGTCTTCTCACTGCCTGATGTGTCCCAGCATTGCACTTGGGCATCTCACTCTGAATCCCACACTGCCAAACATTGGATTCTTTCATGTTTTCTATTTTGTGATCTTTCAACTCTAGGAACATGCTCTTGCTAATAGTTTCCAATTCTCTAGCCTTGCCTTTCCTGCACTGCTGAACTTCATTCTGTTTGTGTTACACGAGTCCTCAAGGATATGCAGTTCTTTTGTATGGTGTCCTGAGCTTTTCTACACTCATGAAATAGCCTGAATTTCTTCCATCATCACAGTTGGCAGGAACATTCTTTATTTTTATTAAAAAGCATTCTCTTTAGCAGTGAGGATGTTTTACAAGATGGGTCCAAACTGAACCTTGAGGAATGAAATGTTTTTAACCTTTTCTAAGCACAGGATTTTTCTTATTTCACTTGCTTTTTCCATTCTAATTGTAATAATTTCCTGACCTACCTTGTAACATTTTGCTAATATTTTCCCTTGAGGCATATCATTAAATAATTTAATGAAATATAGATCAATAACAGCTGTTGTGTTTCCTATATCTCATGTGGAAATAGTGTGGATTAGTAATGGAAATGGCTTGTGAGCAATAAACAGTGAAGGTAATTACAGTGGGAGAGGAATGGGAGGCACATGCAAGGTGAATGGACTGAAGCAAATTATCACACTGAATAATGAAATTTAGATATGAACCAGGTTTTTAACATTTTATTTCCACCCTAAGTTCCTAGTTTTCATATCTGCATACCAAAATGACTATATGCTATCATGTAATGACTAAAATAAACTTGGGGGGGGGAATATATCTCAATGTTTGACAAATAGAACATGCAAATGTGAAATGAATTGCTGTGATGTAGGTGGGTGATGTAAGCAAGTTCTCTTTCATCCTGACTGGGAGTTCTTTCTTTAAGGAAACATTTACCCCTGCACCAAACTTCAAACAGTATCCAACGTTTTCAATGTACTTCAGGTGTCTGGTACATCTTCAAGTTTTATTGGAAGATCACCAAACAACTGACTTTGTAGTTAAGGCTCCACGTTTATCTAAATCATGTGGCTATATAAGTAGATATCTTAATAATAACTATAATTTTTGTAGATGAAGCCATCTTTCTAGATACCTAATCAGAGACTGGATGAGATTGGACGGGACCTCCAGAGGCTGAACCTCCAGCTCAGGCAGGGCTGCCAAGGCAGATTACCCAGGACCATGTCCACATGGATCTGGAAATATCTCCAAGGAGAGAGATTTTACAGCCTCTCTGGGCAACGTGTAGGTACAAATCAGTAGTATTAGTATAAAAAGTCAATGACTGTCTACCTATGTGATTTGCATACAAATATATAAACCTGCATTCATGAAGAACACAGCTGGAGAAAATCTAAATTCAAAGTCTAAATCTACATGTCTGCAGAAGCGTTTCAAGCTAACTTCTTTTCTTCAGATTTAGGGAATGGTTATTTATTATAATAGTTGTTTATATGTTATCAAAAGAACCTTTCAATTTAAATTTATTGTTTATCTATACAGCAACAAAAAAGAAAATTAAACCTGAAACATACATAGGGTCTGTATTTGTTTTTCTCATACCTGTTTCCCCTGGCTGAGTCAAGCTCAGGGGAAGAATTTGATTGAAATACCTTTGCATTTATGCATTTAGTATAACACTTTTTTTTATATATAACATTTCTCAACTCCTTCTACCTGAAGTCTCTTCCAAGGAAAATGCATTATTCATTTTTATATTTTGCTAGCAGTGGCTATGATATTCAAAGTCC
The DNA here is from genome assembly GCA_013400955.1 of Drymodes brunneopygia. NCBI lineage: Eukaryota > Metazoa > Chordata > Aves > Passeriformes > Petroicidae > Drymodes > Drymodes brunneopygia. Next base: position 1,015,283 of record VZTZ01035716.1, on the reverse strand, counting down.
TGTTGTATAAAAAGCACATAGGTTTGACCCAAAGAGCTCCTGTCACATGAGAATGTGACAAAGTATGATGTATCCACAATACCATGTCCATCATAAATCTGAGTGTTAAATGCACCAATTAAAATAGATAACTCAATCTTTCATCAGTGTGAGGTGGACTGAATAAATACATATCACGTTCCTTCAGCAAGTGTACATTTTCGACTTGTATTCTCCTTAATTGTAAAAATTATTTATGCACAGTTTGGTTTTTTATTAATATAGGCTCATTTCTGTTGACTACTTGTCAGCTGGTGGAAATTGTGATTGTTCCCCAAGCCACTGAACCCATGAATGTTTGCATTAGGCTGGCATCTGCTTGAATAATATACTAGTAGCTTGCAGTGACCATGGAGGGAAATTGTATAAAAATGAAGCTGAATGAGTCCTAGACAAATGTTTTTGAATGGACCTCTCAGGCTACAAAATAAATTTGCATTCAGAGTCTACTGTTTCTTAACATTACCAGCAAAAATGCAACCATTTCATATCAGTAAGTTATATGAAAGGAATATCCAATGTGAATAAAAGAAGTAAGAAGCTGTATATATTACTTTCCAATCCATCTGGATTTTAATGAAAACTGCTAGTTTATGGTAATGAAAATACCTAAAAAGCTGAATTCTTGAATTCCTATCCAGTATCCATTTTTTAAAAAAATTATTTTTAAAACCAGCATAATCTCACAGGCTGTTCAAAGTGCCTTACAGATTGTTAAAAGAAGCATTTTTCTCAAAATTAGATTTAGCCTTCATTTCTATTTGTCATTGTGTTGTTACTCACAGCATGTAAACATTATTTAGGAAACAGACTCACCAATCAACCAGCACTTATTTAAAAAATATTTTGGGTTACAAGTGAATTTGAATATGAAAAATATATGCTGCACTTCTGAGCTTCCCTCATTAAATAATCACCAGAGAAAAGGCCTTATTATGTCATAGCAGGTAGAAGTGACACATGGAGTGATGAACTAATTCACTCTACTGATGAGGCCATTCAACTGAGTCAGTATTAGAGATTATAACCTGTCATAGTTGAAAACACATAAAATTTACTTAATCAGTTACCAGAAGATGAATAGAAAAAGAAATCTCAATCAGTGTCTGCATCTGAGGAAATATTTTAATTTCACCAGATACTTCATCACTCTGATAGAATTCCAGGGGATCAGTTGGATTCACTTTATGCAGGAGATTTCTTGTTTCGTGTCTTGCCTGGTTTCTTGTTCATTAGTGCTTGAGTTTGTCCCCTGCACACTCCCCTGTCTGTTTACCTGGATGTTCACTGATGTTTAGCTGATACCTCAGTGTAAAGTAGAGAGGCTGTTTTTGCAGTGAGAGGTGTTGAGAGTAATAGCACAGCAACAGCAAAATGACACTGAGTATAATGGAAAGTTAATGGGGGGCTGCTCTGGCTACTGCTAGGCAAGCTTGTGTCAGGGGGATTACAATAACTGGCATTATTTCTATTATCCAAGGCCTGTTATGATCTTCTGAGTGCAACTGTGCTGTAAAAGTAGGGACAGGAAGTATTGAAAAATTACTGTAATAGAGGACTATAGAGCTCAGTGTAATTTTGAATGATTGCAGCACAGTTTTGATGCTACTTTTGAAAATCATGGCCCCACAAGGGGTTGTGGCATCCCAGCACTGCATTTCGAACAGGAGAAGAGTACACATCAATCTTCCTCTAAAATGTCATGAACAGAATATAGTTTGCTGTTATTTGCAGATTCCCAAAGAGTTTAAGGAAGATTGAAAGATGACAATAAAATGGTGACAATTCCGTTTAGGCCAGTGAGATATTTCCATTCCTTCTGTGTTTGTGTATGCACTTCCTGCAGACAAAAAGTGGGCATTTGATCTTCTAAATCTTCTTGACAGCTTTTTTTATTCACTGATTCCTCAATTTCTTTTGTTTGCACACCAGCACCTATCTGTTTAATAAATAAATAAGTAGAGTTTAAGTACATTCCTTTTTGGGTACTGTAAGTGACTGACTTTCTCTACATGCTAGATTGGTTCTGTGTATAAAAAAGGGGGCAGAGCAAATGCACATTACTTGGTTGACCAGGATAGTGAACCGGAAGCCATGGCCTGCCAATTTATTTCAGTTCAAACAAAACAAATTTATTTCAGCTGACCCACTAGTACTCCCATGATGCAAACTTTATCTGGAACTTCAACAGATTTACACTTTGCTTTAAAAAGTGCATAAGAGGAAGAAATGAGTTGAGTACTCATTTACTAATTAGAAAAAAAAGTTAAAGTAAAAATATTTTTAATAACAAAAGTGCTTGTAAGGAAGATAAAAATTTACTGGATACTTGAAAGTTCACAATCTCATCTTCTTCATTCCCCCAATTAAAAAAAAATTTAAAAGCCCTTCTCAAAGAAATGTGCAAATTACTGTGCTGTTTTCCTCTTTTGTTGGCCCACTCTTGGACACATTCCTAATAATGAACCTTCAGATGCTCATCTGAGCTACTTCCTCTGTGATTTAAACTCAGCTAATAAGGCATTAATCAGCTGTAATTTTAACCAATGTTCTTGAAATGATGGTGATGAATTAACAGCAAGTAGGTGAAAGACTATATTATGTCCATTCACCCAGTTTAGTATTTTAGCCTTTCCAGTGATAGGGTCTCCCCAGGAGTTACTGTCACTGACTGGAGGTTTTTATGGGGGGAAATATTGGAAATGGCTCACTGGTGATGGATGTTGCTAACGTAGGCCATAACCTATCTGTGTATGGAATATGAGCTTTTCTTATTCCTTTGTGTCTTTCAGTTTCTAATGATGGTGGGCTTTAAGAACAGGCCCCTGATTGTTCTGGCTTTTAATGAGTTTTTATTCTTGGTTGAACTCTCTGTGTCAATACTGATCCCTGTAATGTGTTCATTTCCAATGTCTGCAATTGAGGATAAATGTTAAAAAGTACTAGAATGCTCTTTTTTGTTTGTTTTTTTAGCTAGATCATGAAAGCACTGGGGATGAATATTTTTTATCTTTCTCTGCAAAGAATTGTCATAGCTGTATAAAATGCAATCGATAGATAAATCAGTCTTCTCATATAATAGGTTTTAGATAGGGAGGACAAAATTCTGAAGGTGCCACACAAGTTTAACGGCCTTTTCCAAAGTTCAAGCACATTATTTTTACTATAATACTAACCAGCATTATTAAAATACCAGAAGACATTGACTCTCAAATAGCTGTTATAATGATCTACTGTGTACTGTCCTTCCAAGTTCAAGGGTGCTTTCTGGTGGTCATACATCTTTTACAGGCTCCTGAGTCTGGCAGCACCATGAGGATTCCATGAGTATCCCCAATTGATGAATAAATATGTTAGAGGTCTGTTAAACAATGCTGTGCTTGGATCAGGGTGTCTGATATGAACTGTTCATCTAGAGCGCGAATATGTGAGTCCATATATATATTTTTAAAGGTTTTATTTTAACTGATATACCAGCTGCAAACAGAGCCAACAGAAGTGTTCCAGCCATAATCCATTGCACTTCCCACAAGCAGACAGGTAGAGTCATATGTAGTAGAACTTGATTAATACCTGTTTAAAAGCATTAGTACGACTATGGACCAAAGACTGTGTTCAAAATAGAGAACAAATTATAGCCTTGTGGAAATGTCATTTTTGTTTTATAGCAGAGTCTGGAGGAACTGGGAAAAATACTGTAATAAAAAACATGGTGTTTATGGCTTGGTCAGAGGACAAAGCCTTCTAAAAGGCTGAATGAAAAACATAGCATGTCCTAAAGAAGGTCAGAATTCAGCAGAGAAGTTTATATCATTTTGCAAGTTGGTCACATAGAACATTCAGCTCTTTTCTTTATTAAAATGAAAAGTCATGCCTCAAGGAATAAAAAGCTTTGCCATACTTAAATGAGGGAGGGGAGAGGTGACAATGTACTCTTGAAAAATATAATTCTGAAAATAACTAGAGTGTCATGATAGTGAAGCCAAATGTAATTTATCCCTGTGTGAAAAGTTAACTATGAGAGAGATCTCTAAAGCTTGCCTTCAAGTGGGAGGTGATTTGGTCAAACAGATCCTTTATCAATTGTGTATGACATCAAATATGTTATTAACACAGACCATTAACAGGCATCGTATTTTCAAAACAAAGTTGAAACTGGCAGGGAGTTTGGAACTGGATGAATTTTAATGTCACTTCCAACCCAAATCATTCTGTTGTTCTATGATCCTTATGTGGTAATATGATGGAGTTACCAACTCTTGAAGTCATTAACTAGAAAACAGATTTTGTTGGGTTTTTTGGGGTTTTTTTGTTTTTTTTTTTTTAAGATAGGCTGTGCTTGTAGCACATTTTTTAATCTGGCAGCCTGAGTTATGGGTTCTGTTTTGTGCAGGGAGATAAACTGGATGATTGTAGAGGGGTCTTCTCTCTACTTAGAAATCTATGCATGTATGGAATAAATGGGTAAATGTAGGGAACTGTCAGAAATCGTGTAGAAAAGTGATGTAAAACACACTAGACAATACTATTTTTTCAATCATCTTGAGACACTATGAAAGGACCCAGATTGATATAAAACAAATGCAGCAGATATATGTCTCTTCTAGAAAATACACAGGACAGAACAGTAATATTAGACTAAAGGGACATCTTGTGCAAGGCTTGAGTCTGTCAGTGACAGGACCACAGGGAAAAAAAACAGTACTAAACACCTCTGTAATGTTAAAATCAAAACAGGAACTATTTCTCCATATACATGAATACAGAGACATTTGAAATATTTCCAAGAGTTCTAAATGTCACTAACTGCATTGTGTTGTCATGCTTGCTGTATCATCAGCTGAACAGTAACTAGGGAGTGGTTTAATTGCAATTATTTTGACTGCTCACCTTGCAGGTATCTTTACTATATTGACAAATTATGTCATTTTGTCATAACTACTCCAAATAATTACAGCACTTGTCAGAAATCTCTAAAGCAGATTACTTATACAAAATAGATATTTTTTCTTTAAAATTCTATAGCTGAATCACATTATATGTTGTCCTTGATGATGGGGCATCACATCACTTGTGTTGACAGCTGATAGTATCACAGATAAAGAAGCCTATTTTACCAAAGGATTATGCCTGACAGGGTCTGAGAGATTTTGTGTCATCCAGAAGCTGATTGCAACATTCTTTGTGCAAGTTTTGGGAGCTGAGGATAAGACTGGATGACAGGGCTATCACAATGAGTTTGCATCTTGTCCTAGTTTAATAGAAATGGACACCCAAGTTTTTTTCATTTTAAAATTCCCTATTTGAGATTATGATTTACCACTTGAATCCTGAACAGCATGCCCGTGATAGACATATTACATTTTGTCCCCTTCTGGTTTTTAAACAAGCTTATAGGATGAAGCAAACGTTTGTCACTTCTTGTCAGCTTTGTGATGGTAATGTGAAGCTTCTTCTCAAACTTCAGATAGAGCTGTTTTGTTGCTTTCCATCTGCATCAAGGTTATTCAAAATTTAGAATCTTCCTGCTATTTTNAACCTCAAGACTGAAAGAAATGTCATTTCACTGTTTTTAAATTTCTGTGATCAGATGCATATAACTGAAGCCAAGCAGTTCTGGAAAATTGGGACTGTTCCAAGGTAGCCTGCTTCATTTTGTAAGAGAAGACTCCTCTCTTGTCAGTGGTATCTTTAGGCAAAGCCCAAATGCAAAGGCTAAGGCAGACTGGAGCCTGGCTGACCAGTCACTCAGCTGGCAGCTGTTCACCCACTCAGGAGACCTGGTTTGAAATCCCATTGGAAATTCTCCAGGATAGACATGTACCTTGGAGTCACAAGGTTTTCAAAAGTTAAATGTGAGCAAATCAAGTTTTAGCCCATCCTGGTTTCCAGATGGGACCTTCGAGTAGCTGGAGGAGCAGGCCAGCATGAAGCAAAGATTCATGAGTAACATCTTGGAGAAACTTGGGGACAGTTTTTAACATGCAAATATCCACATAATTTACATTTTACAGTTTATCCCTGAAGGAAAAAATGTAGTAATTACTTAGAAACAGCTATCTGCTACGTTCAAAGTTATCATTTTCAAGTCAATTTATAACACTTTTCAAATGGGGAGTAGAAATAATGCGTGGACAAGTATTTCTCTGCTGTGCAGCATGCTACCCCAGCAGCCTATAAGAAGGGTTTTCTTTTTCTTCTTGCCAAGCTTCTTAAAGAATCAACAATGTTCTACTTGGAGTGGGTTTTATTTTCCGTAGCTGTTGAAAAGTTAAAATGGTTTTAATAAAGGAACTTTGTTTCATGAGCATATATTTCTTTCTATAGCACTTCACTAATCTTAAATTAGAAAATACTGTTTTGATAGCATAAATAATTGCAAATGATAAATAAGGTTTCAGATGGGAAGTCAGTAAAAAAAAAGAAGAAACAGGAGAGAAAATGTGCAGAACTGGGTAATATTTGTCATTATCAATATAATCAATTATACTCATTCTTCTGAAAATATTTTTCCCTTTCAAAATCAATAAAAAATTATTCAGACGACATCAAAAGTGTCAATGAGCTAAATGAACTCTTTAGTGGAAGGATTATTTGGGAGACATGAAGTGAAAAATGGATGATTTTCAACGAAAAATGCATTCAAAACACCTACATAACTTCTTAATAACTTCTTAATAACTCGGGACAAAAGCACTGTGCAACATTGTACTTTGAACACTGGGCACTGCTTTTGAGAGCTTGTTGAGCAAATTCGGTGATGTGCAAGACAGCTTCCATTTAATATAAACTGTTATAGATATGTTTTGTTCCATGTTTGTTTTCTTGAGAACAACTATTGAATACATGATCTCTGAATATGAAAAATATTAACAGTAATTGTCAGAGTTATGATAGCACACCTGTAGTTCTTTATGTGGGTATCACATGGTGGTCAGTTGCTTGGCATGTTATTAGATATTTTTGTTTTCCTCTTTTCTACCTGTTTCTTACAGTATTTTTCAAAATGTCTGCAACTGCTTCAGATGCTGTATTTTAAACTTTCATGTGCTATTTATGTATGTCTGACAGATCTCAAGTAGCTGATGTTGAAAAAGAGGTAAAGTTCTACTGAAAATAAATGTATTCATTTCAGAGTGCAAAAACTTAAATCTTCAGTGCTCAAACTAATCTTTAGAACACACAAACATTTTGGGGGTTAATTATGTATAATTTAAGGCTTGTTTTTCATGTGAAGCTACCACGCTCCTGTAGTAGACAAAATTTGTAGACTAACAACGTGTGCTGTATGAAGACATCATTTTCAAATGATTCTTTTTAAACATCTTATGCATTCAGAAGTATGTTTGTGCTTCATTATTTTAATGTTTCAAATGGCTGGGTTTGATTGCAGATGATTTTTTATGGCTGGGAGTATGGGAAGCTCATAAACTGGTATGATGCAATTGCACAAGTGGCTTGGATCAGGCTGCAACCTCCATTTCCTTCACAGTGATTCCCTGTCACTCTGGTTTGCCCCAATGCCTTGCAGTTGAAAAGAATGTCAGCAAAAAAGACTGCATTTGACTTGAATGAGAGGATGATGAGAGAAGCCTGGAGGTTTGTACACGATGTCCACTGCCAAACTGGGTCACAGTTAGAATGGCTTTAGAGTTACCACAGTGAAGCCCCAAGGTCTCTTATCCCAGCCCTCCTTGCATCTCCAAGAGCAGCCTCTCTCTTTTGTGCACGTAGGACTTTCACACCCCTTTGCTATCAACTCCTCATTGCTTCTCCTGGCAGAAAACTCCCAGTTCACCGATCTTCCCTCCGTGTTCTGCCCATCCTTTCCCACCTGTCCTTTCCTCTTAATCTCCATGGCTCTTTCCAGCTCCCAATCTAATTCCCCAGTTCTCCTCATCAATGCAGTGATCTGTTCTTCATGTCCATGTCAGCCCTTCACACAGCTTCTGCTCTGCCTCCTCTCCAGCACAATGAGATGCTGCCACTTCCATCCTTTCTCACTCCTTCACCCCATTTCACACTGTCACCTCCTGTTACCATGTTACTAATGACTCTCCTGGCCAAAAGAGACTTCTCAACAGCAAATCATGTACTAAAATATGACCTAGTGGTGCTCATTAGCTTGGGAAAGCACTGAACACTATTCATTAAACTATAAGAAGCTCTTCTTTTTGCAGTGAGGTTGCCTGTGGACAGGTTGGAATTGTGTTTCTGTCTTTGACCTCACTTCCCAAAAATATAGCTTTGCCTTGCCTCAAAGTAGATGGAAAGATGGTAATTTAGCAGAAGTGCAAATAGAGGATTTAGAAGGAATAAAAGCCTCAGACCCAAAGCTAAATTTGTTCCTATAAATGTCTGATTCAAATATATAGGTTATCCAAGAATCCTTATTTAATGCCTCTTTCTCTGGGAGGAGGAAAGCACTGGATAGGAGGAAGGAAGCAAAGGAAAAAAGATTGTAGGGGAAAAGGGCACCTGCTTTTAGGTAAAATGGAAATCTCTAATACTGCAGCCTCTGCCTTCTTTGAATAAAACCTCACAGTGAGACACCAGCACTGCTGGAGTGTAATGTCATCTGATCCCAGACCCGAGCTGTCTAAAGCACACGAAGCAAGGTGTTTATATTTGAATCTCTTCTCTAGTTCATTTAATTGACAAAATATTAGAATAGTGATTTGGGTGCTGAGGGTAACTAACTTTTCTCTATGCTCTGAGATTTCCCATTATAATGCAATTTGTAGTATAATTTTCAGAAAGATTCATGCAAACAAAATATCGTAGTTAACAGAAAATAAATAGAAAAGGGGAAAAAATTCCAGTGTAATTCACTTTTTAAATGGAATCAGATCTTTTGGGTTGGTTGTTTGGTTTTGTTTTTGTTTTTTTTTTTTTTTTGTGGTATTCACAGTGCTACCTTATTTTATTTATGCAATGATTTAGATTTCCCTGATGTATGAGTGGCTTTGCACTGACATTTTCTCTGCTGTGCACAGACAAAAGTGCTCAAGCTATTCACTTGAGGATGCAGCAGCTGAGCAGGGCTCCAGCACTGCCTGCACAGGCCAGTTTGCTCTTTCTTCTGAATCTTTAGTTATTTCTCCTTTTTACACAAATGGTTTCTAATGGAGTCTCTAAATGAGGAAATGAGTAATCAGCTGTGAAAGATGAATATCAAGCATCTCTGCAAAGTGCCATGTATAAAGCAGGAAAGCCCTCAGGCATCAAGATACTACTTGTCTATTTTATACTGGTTTTACATGCCTGTTTATTCTTCCAAGAAAAAAAAAACCAAACAACCCAACACTTGTTACCTTAGCAACGTGGTTATGTTATCTTCAGACTTCCAAACCAAATTCTCAAGACACACAGACTGCCGGTCGGGTGAACCTCTATCACTGCAGGAGCATGATATGGTCAGAATATTTCATGGCAATTTTTAATCTACATTTTTAAGATGCAGCCATCTGAGTTAGCTTCGTGGTTGTCTTTTCAAGCTTTAATTCTTGACAATTATGTTCATCAATTGATTGAAGGATTTGTAATAAATTATAGATGGCAAGCTTTAATTAAAGAACATGTTTTGCAAACATCTGTATTTGACACAAAGAAGCTAGTATGCCTTTGTTTAAGAAAAGAAAACCTATCCTGTCTTGTGTATCAAACAGTGAATAATAAACTGAGGACATAATTTAAAGAAGTCTCTTGCCAAAGCTAATAAATAGTTTTGGCTAAAAGATAAAGTACTGTATTGAATTAGAAAATGGCTGTTATATAATCTTAGCCTGATGAAAATCTGTGTATCCCAAGTCAGGATGCACTTGTCAAAAATCATATCCAGTGCCCATGGTAACCATTGAGTAAAAGATCCATAACCATGACATAATGGAGTAAAAGTTCATCTGTATGACAGATGTGAAAGCATATGCCATATCTATGTAGTAGCCATGCATTTTTCTCCGTTGCCTAAAGCCAAATGTAATTTATATGTTATTTAAGTACAATTAAGTATATAATTAACTAGGGAGTCTGCAGAATTCCAGGCAGTTGCTAGCACAGATGATAAACAATCCCACCTCCCACTGCAATAGACCAAAACCATAAAGAACATGTTGGAGTTACTTGTCAAAAGATTCACATAGAAGTGGTTATCTGCCTAAGTGAAGCTAGGTTTTTAACTGCAGTAGAGAACACACAAAAAAATTTGCATATAAACTTTATAAATATTCCTAAATATTTTCCACTCTATGTTTTGCATTGTCTTGGGATATAGGCTGTACTGGAAAAGGAGCAACTTATATTTTCCAACTGTTCTGATATTTGCCTGTTGTGCTTTAGACTTTCAACAGCAAGAATTAAACGTGCTGTACTCCTGTAGCCCCTTTATAGCTCCTTTATCTATTCCACATAAATGTGGGAAAAATGGGGTGAGTAAACAATCAAATATTGTTTTTCTTTTCGTTGGCCTCTCCTACAGCTCTGGAATGTTATAGTGAAAATACGCTTTTATGCTGGGTAATGATGTTAAAGTTGTGTTTGATTGTCTGTGCCCTTCACAAATCACAAAAACTGATTTCATAGCACTCCATACAATCAAAAACCACGACTGTGCAGCACTGAAAATAAAGCACTTTATATTATGAATTGGGTAGCATGACTGAAATGTTCACACTTAGAAAATTTATGTCTGATACTTGGATCACCTGAACCTGTTGATTAGAAAGGAAATGTGAAGCAAAGTAAACTTTGAAGGCCACAAAGATTTGTGAATATTGCTTGATAACAACAATGAACCTAAAAACCAAGATATGATGCTATTTTCCATCATTTTCTTACTATAATAGTACCAGGAAAGTTTTCTTGTTCTGGGAAAATCATCAGTGAGTGCAAACTAGAGAGTGCTGTCATAGCAGAAGAGTGGCCTTTTATAGCAGTGTGTCTTCTAAGAGTCTGCTGAGTAAGGAGTCAATATGAGAAATAAATATAGTATATAGTACACCTTTTCCTCACAGGAGAGTTCAGATGCTTTCCCCTCCATAAATATCCATCAGCTCTCAATTTGTTATTGGTGCTTTCCTGTAATACAAGACATCTCTTGTATAAACTTTAGTACTTTGATTTTGAATGCATAGAAAATATACTGCTAAATTCAGAAAATGTAATACAAGTTCATCTGCCTTTCATGAAAATGAAGCAGTTTTCATGAAAATGAAGCAGTATAGCTGTTGATGATATATAGCATCACACAATGTTCACCTGACCTGACATGATTCAGTGATTACAAATTAGGAAATTATGGATCATTCTGCTCAATATTCTTGTTACATTAATACAACTTACTAATTATTCATATAGGATAAAATTAGCTTTTTGCATCCTGCATTTTATGTCACTGGAGAGGACATGCCTGCAGCTGCAGGTGATCTGAGTCCAGTTCAACTCTGTTATTTATGGGTGGAACAATATTGACATCAAAACTCGAGACCTTTCAAGGTAGAATTTTAAATACCATCTCATTTCTTGTTATCATGATAAATACTATTATGAATAATAACATTTAGCAAGAACTTTGAGGTCCCAGTAAGTTAAAGACACGTGTTGTGCTGTTCCTTCTGGTGTGGTCTGACAGTGGACAGCTGTGATTTGGATCTGTCCCAGAACCCTGTTACTCAGCAGTCAGCTGCTGCAGAAGTTGTGCACAGAAATGCTGAAGGCTTGTTTCACCACAGTTATGGTCACAGCAAATTGGAAACAGTTCTCTTCCCAACTGAATTCAGAAAATGGCATTCCTGACCTCTGCTGAAATTTGAGGGTGCAAATGAAGAGATGCACAAAGCAGCCCTCTGCTGCTACTGGCCACCACTGCTGCTGACAGATGAGCTACATGAGATGCAGTTATATTTTATATGCCTTTATGTGCCTCCTCATCATTTAGCCTCAGCCAGCAACTAAACACTGCTCAGCTCCTTGCTCACACCCCCCCCTGAAGTGGGGCAGAGAGGAGAATCAGAAAAAGGTAAAACCTGCATTAAGATATGTAAAGTTTATTAATTGGAGTAAAATATAATTTTAAAATTATAGTAATATTTTTTAAAGGAAAGAGAGAGAGACAAAACCCAAGAAAGAAAAGTGATGTCCAGTACACCAAAGTGTGTACCCAGTACACATCCTCAGGGGGATGCTCACAGCCCACTGACCAATGCCTGTCCCATCCTCATGCAGGGATCAGCCCCTCCTGTCCAACTCCCACCAGAGCAGAAACTGGGCTGGCCTTCAATGGTGTGCAATACCCTTTGGTCAGTCTGGGTCAGCTGTCCTGGCCATGCTCTCCCCTGTCTCCCTGTGTACCTGCTCCCTGAGAGCATGAGACTGAAAAATCCTTGACTGAGTGAGCTCTGTAGAGCAGCAGCAAAAGCATCAGTGTGCTGTCAGCATTCTACTGAATCTGAAACACTGCACTGTACCAGCAGCTGGGAGGAAAATTACCTCTGTCCTAGTCCAAACCAGGACAGTGCTGCTGACAGACAGCTGTGATGTGTGTAGGTATTTTAACACCTCTTGAATACATCATTTTTAAAGTGGCCATGAAGTTTGAAGAAGACAAAAAAGAGAAAACGTCCTCCATACCTAAACCAACAGAAACTTCAGTTAAAATCTTCCCTGCCTGAATTAAGTGAGCTGTGAGATCAAATACATTGTTTGTTGTTTACAACACATTTTCTGTTAGTAGTATGGCAATGTGAAAAATGCTTTTCAGACAGAAGAAATAGCATATCTTGGCACTGTGGCTTAAGTAGATTTCCTCTTCATTGAATAGATAAATGAAGTTCGCATAATGTGTTACTGCAAGTGTTGTTTCAGCTGCTGCTCTATTACACTGTGATACCCACAGGAAACAGCCCATCTCTGGTACTCACCATCAAATCCTCTTCCCAGCTGGGATGTTTTACCTGCTACATATGTTTAAATGCAGCCCTGTTCTTTCAGCTGTGTTTCTCTTTTCTACGTAAAAATATTGTTGGACTTTGCAACTCAGCAGCAGTGGTTTATCTCATTGCTAGTGGCAGGTAATGGTTCTGTAACACAGCAGAGATTGCACGGACAAAATGGTATGAAAATATTTTCAAATGAGGAGGCAGAGGGGTGTTAAGTATAAAGTTAAATTTCATTGTGAGTGAGGGTTGTGTAGATGGGTATTTTTCTCTTGTCCGGTAGCTATTGCACAGAGTTCTAAGTGCAACTTAGATTCTATGTTTTTTGTGTTTCTGAGAAAGTTTTATTTCATTAAAAAGGCACTGAAAGTTTTTTTTATCCTTCTTTTGGAGTGTTGGTGAAGCTCATATTTTAAATTATAATACTGAAAAATAAATAGTTCAAGAGAAGATTGCTTAATCTCTGGAGGAACAGTAACAGCTAAAGTGCACATATTTCACTTCAAATTTGGTAGATTGGCCAGTATTAGCTGCTTGTTTTTCACAGACCTTGCCAGCTTTAATTTAATTTCCAAAATATTTTCAGTAAAAGGAGTTGTGGTGCTGGAATCCCAAAGCCTCTTTTACTACATTGGATCTTCCTGAGCTCCCCACTTTTGCAGAGATGCTTTTGGGCTTTGCTGTGTTTGACATGATGTACAGCTGGAGTTTTGCTGTGCCATCCAAGGTGATCTGAGGGCTGTGGAAATGTTCTTGTTGACTTAAACACAGCTCAGACTAGACCTTCAAAGGGAATGGACAGTCCACATATATATGGAAGGGAGGAAGGAAGAAAGGAGAAAACAAAGCTGAATGAACTCTTTATTCCATAAAGAAGTGGGTGCTAAGAAGGTGGCTCCAGTGTGGCTGCAGTTTCCCAGCTGTAGTTGTCACTTAATTTGTGCGGGGGCTGATTCAGTTCTCACTGGAGAGATATGGAACTGCCCATGACTTAACCAAAAGCAAAATTCCTCCTGCCACTCCCAGGCCATATATAAGTTTTTCTGGTTTATTTTTAAGAGTAAAAAACTATGAAATGAGAGGGATTGAAATTCCAGCTTCCAAAGACGTGCTTGGTAACTCATTTATTTTCTTAAAATCGGAATGCTTTACTATAGCACAAAAGCTTTTAACTTTGTTCCTTGAAGACAGAGTATTTTATCAACTGCTGTGTCTTTAATACATTTTGAAATAAGTTAGCCTTGCCTGCAATGCTAATGGGCATCTGTCTCACGAGGGATCTGCTTTACTTTGCAGAGAGAGGTATTTGCAAAGAGCTGAAAGAGGAAAAGTCTTTTTCTCATCTGACATAGAAGGTCTATTTTTCATTTTCAGCATTCAATTAGAGCACTAACAGCTTCTTAGAGAACACTATATCCAGCATACTGCATATTTTACTGTGAAATAATACTTATTTCTCTCTTATCACTTAGTATCTGTTGGCCATCCACACATTTATGAGCCTTTTTTACACAGCTATTTCTTCTTTACAGGAAGGGACAGGAAGGGGAACAGACTTAGTGATTGTCACATCACAAGTTTGACAGTCATTAAATGTCATCATAAAGAGACCCATTCATATTTCATGTCACCAACTGTTGATAAGTGCTTTTGAAATTGTGGCTCCACTCTGCAGTATTTCATTAGAAATGGCTCATGAAGCTTAGAGCTCACATCCAATGGCAAGGCTCTGCTTGGCCTGGACATGAAGGTCCAGTCCAGAGAAGCACAAGCATCTGAACAACCCCAGACTGAAAAAAAAGGGGGCAAGTAGCAGATCCTGCTTTCAATAGCTAGTAAAATACCTGTTCAGGAGTATTCAGAAAAAAATCTGAAGGTTGTGGAAATTTATTTCCAACTTTTGCCAGGGTAAGAATAGATAGGAAATAATCTTGCTTGATTTAATTGTTGTAAGTTTCAGCCTCCCATCTTTCACTACCACTTGATACATAAAAGATGCAAACTGTACATGATTGTTACAACTACACTAATTTCCTGTGAGGTGAAGACAGCTGGGGTTGAATCACTTCAGTCCAAGCTGTGTGCTGGGAAAGGAGGTTGAGAGGAAGCTCCTGCATCTCAGCAGGGGAAAGAAATGGTCATTAGTAACCTAATGGGATTCTCTCATCTCTTTTTAACTTGGCCAAGTTCTTGTTCTGGAGATGGCATTTACAGGCTGTCTGGAGACATTCTGTCTCTTTGCACTGCCTGCTGACACTACTGAAGCTGGGAAACCACAGAGGAACCAGGCAGACTCAGTATTTTCTCAGAAACAATTTCACAGCAGTTAAATTGTTAGGTACTCGAAAACCTGAGCACAGTGAAGATTGGCCACCAATAGGAAATCTTATACCTTTCCTGTAAAAGAGATCACACATATGTGTGTATGTATATTCATACATCTGTGTGCATATAGATGTATAAATGCACATATATATAAATGTGTGAGTTGAGTTGTGAAATCTCAGTAAAGCTGCTGAACTCAATGCCTGCTATTTGTGCAGGCTGAAAAGTAAAGCAAACTCCTTTACTGACAGCCAGGAGAGCAGTGGGATATTTAGACTGAAGCCAAAGTTGAGCAACATAGACCAGGAAATTTTGGCACCTGAATGCTAAAATTGGTATCAAGAAGCTTATACAAAAGACTTTAAGCTAAGGAAAAGCTGAATATAGAAATAAGTAGTACGGAAGCTTGGCAGCAAAACCAGGAGGTTGCAATATGACCTTGAAAACCACATGACAAGAGAGTTCCTTTGGCTGATGTGCCAGCTGGAATGAGGCAAGGAATTTGGATCAAAAAATGTCCTACCATTAGTGCTCTAACATAGTGCTAATCATAGCCTAATGTCAGGACACTTTCTCTTTGATCCAAATTCCCTGCCTAAATCAGGACTCAAGTTCCTTGTCCAAAGAGAAGTAATCTAAAAGATCCTGAAAGGACATTCAAAACTGTCCATACAGTGACAGTAGAATGCATTCATTTAAGTCCTTACATTAAATCAACCTTAAGTTCAGGTGCTGCAGCCCAAGTAGAAGTGGGAAGAAGAGGGAAGGTGAAGGGAAGGAGCTCAGTGAGAAGAATTACAAGCAGCATGACATGAAGTGTCCGTGGGTGACACATTGAAGTATTTTACATTGTAAGCAGACCTTTATTTAGACCCTTGAAATTGTTTCAGACAGTTGTTTCATAGACTATATGTGCTATGGGCAATGGGGATAAACTACGTGGTGTCTGCAAGCTTTTGGCTTAATTTTTATATTAAAAGCTGAAGAAGCTAAAAAAAAAGGAAAAGGATTACAAGGATTTTGTTAATACTGTTTCTGTACCAAGTGTGATAGGCTTAGACAACCAGAAGAATTTATCAAGCAATCACTTTGTAAATTGGATCAGAGCTTAAATTAAAATGTGCATTTTCATTTTCATTCAGCCTGTGCTACAGAAATTAAAAATACAATTTCTAACTAGTAAAGCATTTGTTTAAATGTCCCTTGAATTTAACAATTAGATGCAGTAGAGATGCTTATCTTACAAGCTGACATGCAGCACTACTTTAGGGATGGAATATGGTCAAGTCTAGTAATGTCTGTGGGCACTGCTCTTTACTGGTGCACACAAGGCCTCAGCTTTCACTCTCCTAGGACTATAAATTCAATTTCTGCTAGAAGGAATATACTAATATGTTAGTTGTTTTCTAACTTGAGTTAAAAAAGTTATTTTTGTATTGAACTATATGCCTGGAAGTTCTAAACTGGCCTTCAATTTCATCTGCCATGTAAAATATTACTGGCTACAAATGTCTGTATTTAACAAGATATAGGACGGACTGTTGTGCATGTACCTAAAGGAATGACTGACATGAGCATGAAAAATATGAATATTGAACAAACAAAACCATAGATATATTTTTTCTGATATATTTTGGTCTGTATAGTTGAACTGCAGAATTTCAGAGTGCACTCTAAATTTCCATTCCCACAAAAATTTTCATGTTCTGGATGCTCTGGCTTTAAGAAAGAGCAGAGAATTTAGCTGTAGTGAATCAGACCATGGATGTATCTAATCTGTCACCTCCTGCTCCAGCATGTCATTGTGCTAATCAAGGGGAAAGAATAATCATGCTGCAGGACCCCAGCCCAGGCCAGGAGTGTTCCTTCTGGAGGTTTAAAGCCTGAACTGTTCAGTTATTTGACACTGTACAGCTCTAAGTGTTATTTGTCTGTTTAGCCTTCTGAAAGCACTGCAGATAATGTCATGCACCAAAGCTGAGTTAGTGTTATGTTACAAAAAAAATAATGTTTCGTTTTCTTCCCTTTCAGTTCCTATTTTCATTTACTGTCTTTCTGCTGGACTGTACTGGAGATTTACAGGAAAGCTCTGGCCAGTTACCCAAGGACTTTAATAATGTCCACTACTGTGACCATTATTGATCGGCACCAAGCATAAGAGTTGTATAAATACAGATAATTGAGAAACCTTAATTTCATTAGTAAAAATTAATGGGCGTACCCTGTACTGAAAAGATAATTTTGCACAAAAGTAATTAGGGCAATCAATTTGATTCTCCTCAGTCATGTGCAGTTTGCCATATTTCTTGAATCTTTTTTTTCTTCTTCCAAGCTGCAAAATTCTAGCTTTTTATTTCTACACTTGTTTCTATTTCTCAGCTATAATCAGTGCTTTATCCTTGTCCTAATCTCCTTGGCATATGATAATTGTTCATTAAAATGTGCATCTCTAAGTTTGTAGATGATCCTGGGCATAACTAAAACAATACACTTTGTGGAAGAAATTATTGTTTGATTCTGCAATTGTAGTTGCTATGTTGTCTTAATCTAAATAACTTTCTTTTGATGATCTATGACAAAAAGCATTTATCTTTGTAGTAAGTGTATAGGAACAACCTGTAACAATGACAACTAAAGCTATTAAAATGCCAGTAAGTTTTGAATATATAACCAAACATATCTATAGACAGGTTTGTTAAGAATTAAATCCTACTTTTTAAGCAATTTTAGTTATGAAACTAGTTATTATTAAGATTTAAATTTAGATTATGATACACATTTATTCAGAATTTAAATTATTTTACTAGGATGCAACTATTTAGGAGAAATGTACTTGAACTTTTAATCCTCTAGTAGACAACACAGTGTTTGTCTGGTTATTGTAAACTGTGTGACTTGAGCACCAGAAATATTATATTACAAATGTCAAATTAACATCGAACTTCTGGAACATTTGCATGGAATACTCTGACTAAATAATTGCTCATGGTTTTCAAATCTGGAATTTTTTTTAAAAAGAAACAACAATATTTTTAAGTGGAACAGAATGTCAGCTTTTGAGACACATCTTTTAGTTAGAAGTTGGACAGTAGTATGAATTCCTGACCTGCCAAGGGACAACTTGGAGAACATTTAGGAGAACGAGGGTTTATTAAAATCATTTGCTTCCCATAAGGTGAAGATTTGGTGTTTGCATGATCCCAGTGTAGAATCTGAAAATAATGGCACAACTTTTCAGGAAAATAATGTTTCAACTCTGTTCAAAAGATCTTTTCAAGTACTTGTGACTCGTGGCTAATAGGGCTGACATCAGACATCAGCAGGGCTGGTCTGTGGGTCCCAGCTCAGGTTTGGCCAGCCCTGTCCCAGCAGTGCCCCAGGGCAGGTGCCAGGAGGTAACACCAGGTACTAAATACACTGCTTGCACCCATGCCTGTGTGTCTGTGTATGCTGAGGACATTCAACTGGTCACTGAAGCATGAAGGATTCTGAATGTGTGTGTTTTCATGTGTCCTGTGTATTCTGCTTTTCAGATATGAAGCTCTAGAAATGTGAATTATGGTCCATTAGCCCATCTTCTGGCCTCCAGGTCTATATTCTATCAAGTCTTTGGTAACTGTTCTTAACAGCCATCCATTATCTTCATGTTAAAATCTCTCTTGAGTTTTGATATGGCTGATCTGCTGCACCAACTGTCTCTTCCATTTATTTTTCCTCCTGAAAATGCTTCAAGTTACACCCACATGCCTGAGTCAATAAGTAAAAGGCTTGGTGGATTAGATCTTAAAACATTTTGGCTACCCAGAGTTCAGGCTTGTGTTTCTATATCAGGCAATTTTTCCATTAGTTTTATGTGTGCTGCAATGGGGCTGTGACACAGCTGAATTTCAGAGCAAGCTTTTAACAGGAGGTTTGTACGCATTTCATAAAATTGTCTGAAACACTTTATATGGCTTTTGCAGTAATTGAATCAAGCCAGAAAAATCAACATTAGAATGTTGCCTGTCATCAACTTTTTCAAAGAGAAAAAAGGAAATTTTTTTGAAAGTCATAGTGGGGCAAGAAACATATTTTGGGATAATTTGGGGGATACTGAGCTTGTGAAATTATTTCAGCTAAATTTTGGAGCTTTTTCTGAGGCAAAACTTAAACTCAATAAAAGTGAATAGTGTTTGGTGATATACTGCCTTAATGGCTAAGCCAGGATTCAAATACAACCAAATTTTTTTTCTTAACAGTTCAACCTGTCTCTACTTTTAATTAGTTTCATGATGAAAAACAGAAACTAAAACTGTCGCTCCAGCAGAAAATCCACTTTTATGCTTGAATGGTCAGCTATAATGATTATGCAAACTAAAATTACGTACATTTCCTTTTTATTGCTCTAACTACCGAGAACACACTACTTTGCTGTAACTTCAAGTTCTTTCATCTTCTATTTCTTTCTTAAAGAAAGCAAGGCATTTTTAATTCTAGAAATCAGGGAGTTTTTCCACTCCTATATTTGAAAATATTTCAACAATCTCAGTGATTTCTTGGAAATCTTTAGATTTTTTCCTCAGCTTCACATATTTTGATACCATCTCTACTGCAGCTGCTGATTAGATAAATGGGGAAGATTCAGTACCTGATCCTGAAAGCACTATGACTTTTCCATAAATTCTTTAAAAAAAAATCTTAGCTTCATCATGAATCTTATGGCTTCAGACACAGCCATCTTAAATGCACGAAAGATAACAATTCTGCCTTCATTGGAATCAGATGGGTCAGGAATATGCTGCTGAAACAAAACAAAGACACCACAACAAAAACAAACAATCCCCAGAACACAAGAGCTCGAGCATGTCTGGTTGGTGCAGCTACGACTGGCAGTCATGCCCTGGAAAAAGCCTTAAAGTGAAAACAGTTAGAAAATAAGGCTGAGCCTGTGGGATAAAAAGCACTAGGATGTAGGCAAATATGTCAAGAAGATTTACAGGTTGGTTGGAAACTTTGGTTGATCTGATCTTCTGCCATACACATTCCTGAGTCAAAACCTGAATAGAGTCAGTGAATTCTTTATCATTGTGGTATTTGCCCTTTTGAAGTTGATTGAACACTTGCACCCTCTTGCAATACCCTGTACTGGATGCTAATTTGTTTTTTTCCAAAGAAACCTGAAACTGCTCAAGGATCATTACTTAATCTATTTAATTTAATATTCTTTTAATATTAGAAGATATGTTCACTCGTTCCTCACAACACTGACCTCTTCTCAGGGTCCCCTGTCCAATTTACCTTAAAATGTGATCTTTATCATGGGACACTTTGTCAGCATTTTAAAACGAAGTTCTGAAATGGAATCTGAGACAAACATCCCAGATTTAAAACATACACTTTCTGCCTCTAAAAATTGGTATAAAATTGTAATGAGAAAATAAAGCCTTTTGCTTTCAAAAGAACTCTAGGCAATAGCTAAGGAATTGATGATCCTAATTCAGGGAATGAGGACTCAGATATTACCATTGTATGTCTGAAATGGTCTGTCACAAAGATAACACGGTGCCTCCTTTTATGACAAATGTTTTTTATTTCAAAAGTTACAGTTCTATTAAACTGATAAATAAAAGCACTTGGATTAGATTTTTGTGCCTTTTCTCCACCCAGAGCATTAAATCTTCACTTTTTAGCCCAAGTATGGGTAGTCTGTTAATGTGCATCCATAATTCAGTTAATCTTATACTGTGAGTACTCAATTCTTTGGGGCTTCTTCAGCTGCCAGCAGAGAGCTACCAATGAAGGCAGGGGGACCTCCTGAACCTGTACATGGGGTCACGTATTTTTAGTGTATTTTTAGTGTAGGATTTGTCAGGAGCTACACAGTTCTCTGTCATAGTGAAAGCTCTTCAGACTATCTCAAGATTCAATCAAATTGATTACTTGAGGAAGAGCTTCCACCAGAATTTGTGCTCTTGATTTTTTAAAATGTGATATGTGTTTAAAGCTGTTTGAGAAGCTGTGCTCAAAAACCTTTGCAAGCAGAGACAAATCCTTAAACACTGGTTGTTTTATGATTTCTTGGTGTTCTGATACTTCTTAACAGCACTACAGAAATGGCAGAAAGTCACAGGGAAAGTGCTCTGTTTATGAACTTCCTACCTATCTCTGTCTTGTTTCAAAACAAGATACAGTTTGTGATTTATATGTTATCTGGCATCCAAAATGTCATATAATCATTAAATCCAGAAAGGCACCTTGGCCATTCTCTAGATGAGAGTGTCTGTCTCTCTATTTAGTTTGTTAGAATTTCCCATTCTAACAAAATCCACATGACAGCATTTGTGGAAATAGAAATGGCAATGACACACGACACGGGCACTCATCTGTTTATCCTATGGCTGCTTTCACACCAAACACTTCAGAACAATTCCTTTCAAATTTCTTTATTCCCAAAATAATATATATAACACACAGCTATGTGCACATTATAAATACAGATATAAAGTCTTTTTGCTGCATCCCATCAAACAATGATACAACACATTGGAGCTGTGTTACCTACACAACTTGTGATGACAAACACCAAATTGTTTGACTTCTTCCTTATTTTGATGGATGTAGCAGGAGTTTGGCAGTGTGAGTTGCTGTTCCCATCCAGTATACCTGAGAAGGTTCTTGATATTCTCCTCAATTAAACTCTTTGAAGGCTCAAACTATCCATAAATGCAATCTCTGAATTATTTACTTTTTTGCCTCACTAGAAAGTAGCAGTTTCATAAAATGAAAACTCTGAATCTTTAGTCTGCAGACTAGCAGACATTTAATAGATAAATGGAATTCAGGTTAAATGATAACACAGAGCAGAAACTATCTGATTCAAACTGAAATTCTCTGCGATTGGTACAGATATTCCCATTATATCTGATTGCCAAATAACAGAGTGCCTTTCACAAGGGTCACTTAAATCCTAGGCTTTATAGAATTTGTCATCTCTGTATTGATGTGTTATAGGTTAACCAAAGGTCTGATCTGAAGTACTCTGAAGTAAATAGAAACCTTAGCACTGATTCTAGTAAGCTGCCTTCTAGACTTCAGAAACTCTCAGTATTTGGTGAATTTATTTATCAGGATAAACCTAGACCTGAGAGTTAAAAACAGGGAACAATCAAGTTCCTTGACATCAGATTGTCAGTAGTGTGATAAGATTTAACTTTCATCAAAGAACTCAGCTGAGCTGGAGACTGAGTCATAGAATCATTTCGTTTGAAAAAACCTCTAAAATCATCAAGTCCAGCCATTAATCAGCACAACCAAGTCCACCTCGAACCCATGACTTATACCTAAATAGCAAAGTTGATACTAAAAAGCCCTAATCCCCATTGTTTGTCAAATTAATAAAAGGCTTTTTCACATTAGATATAGGGTAACGAGGGGGTCATTTTAGAGTAGGAATTGGATTTCATTAACATTGGTAAAGTCTTTAAGAAATCAGAGCAAAAAATGCAAACCATCCCTTATTAGGAGTTTAGTGGCAATTTTCTATTTCAAGATAATTTATGCTGGCTTAACATCTAGGTTGATCTCTACACCTACTGATAAACAATTTTTTGAGATTTATTACTCCACATATATTCAGTAACCTAAGCAAATATGGGTTGCAAAGAAATATGAGGGTACCAGAGTTCATTGCCTTTGCACATTTACTACTCCCAATGTCTTTGATAAATTAATCAGAGTAGTAAGAATCAGACAAGGAAGTTTATTGGATAGGGTAGAGATGAAAAGTCAGGAAAGGTGCAAGTCAAGTGAAAATAGTTTTAATAAAATCAAAAATAAAATGTAGTGCAGTGTTTTTGAATTATATGTCTCCCATGGCACAGGGAAGTTTAAACTCCTTACCAAACTTTAGGATCATTCGTGCTCTGACTGAGACTTGAACCTGGAGCACAGGAGTTGACAAGATTCAAGTGCAAAGAAGGATGAACTTGAGTGAAATCAGAGGCTTGAAAGTGGTAGCAAAACAAGAGTATGAACACTTGTGGGCAGGTAAGAAGTGCAGCTGTGAAGTTTTGAACAGCTTCCTGTTCCAGCGTTGTGGGGATTGTAACAGTAACAGGACTCTTTCTAACATTGATCTGTCTGTGTCTTTCAAGCATTTGTTTTTCAGTAGTTAGGGTTTCATTGCCAGCAACACATTTCCAATAATATCTCAAAAGAAAAAAATGTTTTAGTAGTACTAAATTATTCTATTTATTAGGGAAAAAATGTTATGTACCACCACTTTTATTTTATTTTTTGTTGAAAAATACATCTTAAATGCGTTGAGTTTTATATCCATCAGAAAGTTCTTTTTGAACCAAGTGACAGTGATCCCAGTTTTCCAGTAATGATTCTGATAGTGGCAAGAAGTTCTGAATTCTCACCTCATTTCAGGATCTCATATACAAAAGGTCTTGTGGGTTACCTCAAAATTCTTTGAGGTTGCTTTGAGTGCCATGACTTATTTTTTCATGCTGTTTTGTGCTTTGTAGAAAAATTTAGTTATAGAAAGACTTTTATCTGATAGAAACAAGGAGCTGAACTTCTGAATAAATTTGAACTGTTGATGACTGATGTTAATGTATGGTAGTTGAACACATTGATGCCAACCCAGTGAAACTGCCTGGATGCAAATTAATTGTGCTGGTTGGAGGAGCCTTTCAGGATTCTGCTCCAGAAATATAATCTTACTTTTTTTAGGAAGAACTGAACTGCCCAATCTGGCAAGAACCTTACAGCAATTCCCAGTGAGTTACCCAGGAATGGCCCTTGTGAGCTTTTTCTGCCCTCCTGTGCAGCAGGAGTCTGGGGGCACAGGGGTGTGGATACCCACCTACATCGATTTGGGTTGAAACTGGTTGTTAAATATGTGCCATATCAGCAAGAAATACAATGAAAGAATGATCAACGCTGGCACAGGATGCTCAGAGAGGTGGTGGATGCCCCATCCCCGGAAATATTTGAGGTCAGTCTGTGCAGGACTCTGTAAATAATTTAATTTCGTATTAGAACATCCTCAAAAAAGCTCCCATGCTTTCCAATTGTTGTTTTGGTGTTTGGGGATTTTGGGGGGATACAGAGGTGTTGCCAAACATCATCAAGAACTATCACTATGAAAACTTTTTCTGTTTTAAAGAGCTTAAGAGAAAGTGAAGGGATAATTAGGATATTCTGCTAATTTTTGGTACCAGATTTGCAGTGAAATAAATTATATTTTATATATCTGCCTTCTTTTCCTCATTTTTTATATACTAATGATTATTGCTATGCAGTATTACTTTTGACTTGGAACAGGGAATTTCTTAACAGATACAGAATTTTTTCACAAAGATTATCTGTAACAGAACTGTAAGCAATGGGAATTTTTGTCTCAGACTTATGAGACTTCTGTTGCATGTAAGATGTTCATTGAAGGAGTTGATATTTTATTCTGCAGCAAAACAGAACTTTTCCTGTTAATATTACTGCTCTTACTTAACTTTCTACAACTATTTTGTATTCAGAAACAATCAATCATATATATATATATATATACATGATTATATAGGGGGGTTAATCATAACTTTTTGATTTAGGCGCTTACCTCACTGAAGCTGCTTTCATAAATTTCTCATACTGAGCCTATGCAAGGATCTGTCCTGGGAGTTTATGAGGGAAGAAGGCAAAATCTGAATCTGTTTTTCATCACCTCTTAGCTAAAATGTTTCTCAGTTTGAAAGTTATCTTAAACTGCACTGCAAACTGAAAAAGGCATTTGTTTATTTTGCTGAAGTAATTTCAGACTAATAGTGAGTGATTAAGAGCATAACATTGCTGATGTTGATTAGGCACTGTACTTATATTTTTCTCAATTTTCAGGGAAACATTAGTTACATTTGCATCTCTTTGCTAAATGAGATAGGAAAGAAGTTCTATGAATTTATTTTCATGACATCATGGCAGAGTTAAGATTCTTTAAATAGCAAGGCATCCTATTAGGCATGAACGGTTTTGAAAATAATTATATCCATTTTAATGAGGGTGAAATACTTTACTGTCATTGCACCACTCTTCTGCTATGTGGTGTGTTTATAATCAGCTTTTTAATTTGTGCCTTCCCCACCAAGCAGTCCTGAGTGCTCACGGAGCACAGGCTGGGAGAGCAGCTCACACTCCAGGGGTACAGGGAGGAGGCCACACTGCCCTGCCAGTGTGCACTGACTGCAGCTTATTCAAGTGAAAGGAAAAATGTGAAATTTGGGTTCAAGTAGACTTGGAACTCTCTCAGTTTTAGCACATTTTTTGGTCAGACTATGAGGTCTGGTTACACTCTACCTTGAAGAAACATATTAAAAAGATGTTAGGAATAGTATTAAAGCTCTGATTTTAATAAGAGGGGCTGTGATTTCATCATAAATGATGGAAGGTATAGTTGACACCATTTTCCTGGTGTTTGAGTAACGTGATGCATTTAGTGAATAAAAATGAATTCATTATAGAGAAAATATTGCATGCACACTGTAATTCAGACTGAAAAGCTCTATTTACTCAATTGGAGGCAAGCTTTTCATAAAACAGATGAATAATTTATGTTACTTTTTGCTGCTGGCTGTTTATATGCCTTCTAGTATCCCATAGTCCTTCTCAGATAACTATTTACACTTTTATACAGAAAGAGATTAAATGCCTCATTGAAGGTCACACAGGAAGAATAACAAAACCAGGAATTAAACAGAGGTCTGTAATGATTATCTAGTTTTATATTTACTTAGCACAGTTTTCTAGCACTTCAATTATGGCTGTTTGGTTGGGCAATAGCCAAAGTCAAGCCACCTTTCCTAGCTGGACAAGAGACCTGTGTTTGTTAATGTTTCCTCTTTGATGACAAGCTGTAATCAGAACCAAAGATTGTCTTAAACTAGACTCTATCATAAACTCATGTGGTTTTCACAATATCTTAGCTCTTTACAAGATCTGATAGAATGTTATGTGATGTAGTTTCAAAATCTAAAGTTCTATTTTGTCAGGCATTTTCTTGCCAGTGGATTTTTCTACAGACTTTTACTTTAAATAACTTTAGATAATTTTTATACTATGGGGAAATACATCATCTGAGGAGGTTTATTTGCCTTTTCTCTTTCCAGTTCAACAGCAAAAATACGAACTGAGAACATAGAAGGAAGAGAATAAAAAGTAAAATTCAAATGACTGTTGCTTTTTCTTATATTGTAATTATTTCATGCTCAAGTAGATAAACAAAAAATCACAGTTCCCTCTTTGTTTTTTTTGTAATTTCTGAGATTTAGAAGTGGTAACACACACACTCTGGGTATTTTTTGTACTTTTGGGAAGACCTGAGCATGTATGTTAGGTTGTAGTATCCTATTGAAAAAGAATTTATCTCTACTGAATCCTCTTTAAAAGCAAACCCAAAACCTTGCAATATTTTTCTGAGCCTTTCTGTTCATCTTAGGTACATGAAGCTGTTAAAAAGGAATGGATGGTTTTTTTGGATATTTTCACATCTGGTCTCATTTCAAAGAAACAACCAGTAAGTTCCAGGGCATGGATTACTCCCCTGGAAGTCAGGTGTGTTTCCAGTCTACCCTTCACAGCTGTTTGACCTTGCTGCTTTCCTGCCCATAAAAGCTGCATTTTCTATAGAACTCCTGGCTCTATGAGAAACAATCCATCAGTTTTACAGATGCTACAAACACTTCAATTCTCTACAAAGTTAACAGTATCACAGTAACTCTCACATTACCACTTCTGTTTCCAAATAATTGACTTAGGAACAAGTATTATTTGGCCCAGCTTATGGCCACATCAGGCCATGTAACTCCTGGCACAGAGCTCAGGGCAGAGGAGTGCTCTGTGGATATCACAGCAAGCTGGGACCCTGGGCCCTCTCTCATTTCCCAGCTCACATCAAGATGGGGACTTTTAGGTCAGGCACAGAGGGAAAATGTGAAGCTTCATGGTGAGGTCCTTAAGCCCAGATTGGCCAATTAAAAACAGAGGATTAATTTCTTGGAGCATTTCTTGGTTGCTACAGACTGGCTTCCATATCTTGAGTGCCCACCTAGAGGACAGTCATGTTTTTTTTAACTCAGGGAAGATGTGATTTTTGTTGTTGTTATTGTTTTTTTAATTATTATTATTTTTCTAACACAGTAGAAAATATTCCAGAGCTGCAGGTGAAATATCCACACCAAGGAAAGTCTTACATCTTTGAGTGTTCTTTTAGAAAGCCCCTACAAGCTGGGAAATAATGTTAATTAAAAGGTGATCATGTGCTCTAGACAGGGCTCATCTAATGATGAACTGCTCTAAAATTTGACCTGCTGACTGTGAGCTCCATCCCTCCTAAGCACAGATGATCTGAGCCCAGGTTCAAGGGTCAGCAGCGTGGGTGCAGGAGCAGCTGAGTAAGGGAGATGTTTCTAAGCAGCTTTTGAGCTGAATGCTTGAGACATTGCTCCACTGATGTTAGGATGCCTGCCTCTGCTAGGAAACCTTTGGTGAAGTTCATATATTCATTTCAGTGTCATTTATGCCTGAGTCCCTCAGTGGAAAGCCATAAACAATTTTTGGATCTATTCTAAATTGAAGTATTTATGATGAAATATTGAGATTTTAATGATGTCACATTTTATAAATCTAGGGGATGCTGTTATTGTCAAACTAATATTAAAAAGGGAGAAAAATATCTGTCATCTTTGTCATCATCACCATCACTTGCTCTGAGCACTTTGACATAAAAAGACTGATCATTTCCTCAGTGCTCATTTTATCAATTAAATAATGGCAGAAGTGTCATGTAGCTTATTATTCAATACATATAGATACAGTCATATTCAATGCTGTGCAGTAAAACAGTAAATAATTTATCAAGTGACTTGTTTGTGAATGTTCTGCAATCAATTTAGAGTTTTCTAAAAGTGAGTTCCTTATTTCCAACTTTATTCTAAATCATTTCTGTGAATTTCTTTGCCAGTTACTCAAGCTATAACCTTTCTTAAGAACTGTCAGTTAAGGTCAATAGTTTTAATGTCAGTTGTGAGAAAGGGATTTTGCATCTATTAGGCTCCTATTCTTACAAATTCATTACAAAGTCTTTGATTAGAATGTGAATTTTGTGTTTAAATTGAGAGGTTTACCAATAAATATTGTTCATTGATGCATTGAGAGCAATTCATACTGGCTGGAACATGGGTAGGAATTTAACAAGAAAGGAGTGGTGGCCACAGCAAAATGTTTGACTGTGCAAAAATATTCTACCCAGGTCAGCAAATAACGTGCTTGTCCTAATGCTGCCACTGATAGAGTGGAAGTCACGTGTTTTAGTGGCAGGAGCTTTGCCATGTATTTTTAGAGACAATATTTTCTTGAAGGGGTTTTTGAATCTGCTGTTTAGAAGGGCTGGCAACACTGGTTGGATTGTGTGTAAGAGCAGCGTACAATTCTTTTTCTATTAAGTTTTCACAAACTTAGCAGATAGGATATCTGTAAATCTATTTATATGCTTCTCATGAGCATAAACCAAAGATTATTTATGCCATGACTTTTTGAAAGTATAGCAAAATATAGCAACTAGAAGAAAATATTTTTTAATGCAGACTTTTAATCCAGTTTTGTGGTGAAAACTTCTACTTTTAATCATTTTGCCATACACTCATAGGTTTGAACATGAAAGTAGAAATGCATGCTAGACAAGTTGGATCTGTTGTGCCATATCTTTCAGTACTATAAATTAAATCTTGATATTTCAGTTAAAAAAACCTGACTTTTAGACAATATTTTAGTCAAAATGTCCTTTTTTTTGTCATATATTTGTCATTTCACTGGTTTAACTGTATTGAGGTTATTGTCATAAAAATATTGAGTGTTACTCTTGTTAATCATTGCTGAAATTACCTTAAAGGCAAGATTAATGGACTCCTTACTTTGCCCTGGTCTAGAAAATGAACATAAATCAAGACATGGTACTTTTCTTCCTCACATCCACGTTATTATAAAGTAGGCATTTTCTCAACTACTTGGAAGTGGTCCTGAGCAATGTTAGTGGTAAATTGTCATATAATCATTATGTTGCTTAAAATGTAGAATAAATTTGAAGAATTCTTTGCATATCAGTTTAATTGCTTTTCAGAGATTAAAATATTGTGTTTTAATTATGTCTTTCCAAAGAAAGACAGAAAAATAATAAAGTATTTTCTCTGTCATCCATCAAATGATTGAGATGATAAGGAAAGGGCACTACATTTAAGTCTGTTCAGGGATGTGGGGAATGCAGGTAAATTGTGTAACATTTTGTGGGATTTTAGGATTCTCAGTTGTGTTTGAATGGGGTAGAAACCACTGGAGCTGCAGTTTAAATGCCATTTCAGAGCAAAACCAGCTCTGATCCCAGAACTGGAATTATCACTCCTAGCAATAACAACCCCCAGCTTTGCTCATCTCACAAAAATCCTGTGGAAAAAGCAGGCTGCAAACCTTTCCAGGTTTCCAAAGCAAGGTTCACTCTATGCTCCATTCCTTTGATCTAAGGTTTGCTTCCAATTTGGTACATGCATTTTAAAAAAGTCACACATACCCCCTTAAAAGCTCTCTCTGAAAGCGTGACACCCAAGATTACTCTGAGACACACTTGCTTTTCCACTGTATTACACTTTGTAGATTCTGAAAGGGCCTAAAGTACTTTAGGTTGCAAACATTTGTACCATTACTGTAGCTGATGCATTAAATGGAAACAGATTTGTTCACATCCAGACTTAATGCAGTCTTTTCTTAAAGTGACCCCCATATGACCCCATATAAGAGTTCTTTTTTTCCATCGTGGGACCTAAAAGCAGTGCTGAGTCTTCTGATGGACATTCTCCATTTCAGCCATGGCTTCCATTCCTCTTAGGCTCTTGACCTGAGCTCTGTCTTCCAGCTTGCTCTGTGTTTGGCTTGATGAGTTAGAGCTTCTCATGCTCTCCCGCTCCGATCTTAAATATTTTTTTTCTAACAAAGCAACAGTGAGAATAGTTCTAGGATTTTTGCCAACAGTAACTTCCAGCTCTCAAGCAAATCAGGAAATATTTCTACCTTTCTTAAAGCTGAAGCTTCCAGATTCCTCAGAGCACAAATTGCATTCCTGAATGTCCACAAGGCACCTAAAACTTTAAAATGTATCTTCACAGAACTGGAAGTGTTTGCAAATCTCATTTCTTGTTAGCTCTGAATAAATGTGCTAGCTGTACAAGAGACCAGACAAAGTGCATTTTGTTCATCTAATATCCTTAAAGAAGAGAAAAATTCAGATAATACTTCCTAATTGTATATGTTATAAATGAGCAGCCACTGTGAAAATTGATTTTTAGCTGAATAAAAATCTGGCTTTCCTTTTTTTAGCATAGACATAGAGACAATCTCTACTGAAGTTCCCAGTACTCAGTGTTATTATTTTAATTTCAAACCAAAATTACTCTAAGTTTGTAGATTTATATAATAACCATTTTATGGATTTTATGTCACTGTGTTGCCACTTTCCAGCTATTCTGTAAACTCCATTAATCTTTTTCATGCAGGAATTGCACCTACCACATGGTTTCAAAATGAAGAGTTCTCTTACTGTACTATGAAGAGTGCAGCCTGAAAATTCTTTAACGCAGCAGGCACTGAGAATTGCTTCCCTTAGAGCAGCAGTTGTTTGTGCTCACTCACTGCTCAATCACTGTGTCTCTCATTTAGCAGCAAAAATAGAGCAAAGCATCAATTAGCAGGAAAACTCAGTCACTGTCCCTTTTAATGCAATTCTTGCATTAAAGACCAAAAAACTTCTACAGATAAACATCATTCCTGGGGTCAATATTGCAAGAAAGGAAGATTAGACAGGCTAAACCATGCAAGCAGACAATGACCTACTCTGAGACTGCCATGCCTTCATGTCTAAAACATTCTGAAGTCTGATGAACTTGTGAATGGCACAGGTTTTTCAGTGTCTGAGTGAAATCTCATGAAGTTAGAAATTTGAAGCATTTGTACAAGAGGAACTTGTGTAATGAATTTTCAGGTTTTAGAGAGCAAATTCAGCATGATTTTTTTAGTCCTGTGCAAAACTTTTCGATGAAAGCATCACAAAATTTCAATGTAATCAATCTGTGTCACAGGCCTGGGCTAATCAAGATCTTAATTAGAAGTTTTAACCAGCCTATAATAAAAATATGATGATGATGAAAACTGTGAAATAATGTTGCTAATTTTTTCTTTCCTTTGACTAAATTTTTTATGAATGCCAGCTTTTCTCAGTACACTACAGATGAATTAGTCATGCAACAGGTATAAATGGATACCTGAAATGAAGGAGCCTTCAAAACTATAGTTTTACTAATGCTGGTCCTACTGATTGTTCTTATTCCTAAATTCTTTCAACAGATAGGAGGGAGGGAGGTATTTGTGCACTGTAGAAAAGGGATTAGGAGAACTAAGGAGTTTACTTATTTATGGTCACTTCCACAGATTTTACAATTACTGAGCAATGCATTGAAAGCATCTGTGCATAATTCACAGCCTTACTGAATTTTCATCTTGAGTTTATTTTCTGTTTACCAGAAGCTGTGAATTTAAACTCCTTTTTTAATAATACCCTTTGCAAATTTAATAATAAATAATACAATAGTCTGCCAAAGCATATAGGACATCATATTGCCATGCTAAAGAAATTAGACCATGTATAAAAAAATCTGTGTAATGGAATTTTTTGTCAAATGAAAGAATGCTTTGTCAGCCACCGTAATAAAGCCCTTTTATCTTGAGATGAATGTCAGAACAGGTTTATATTTTTTCAGAGTTACTGTGTTTAATATTTCTAGGTACTTCATAATAAGTAAGAGAGTGTAGTCAGAGTGAATATACAATTTATTTTTCTGACCCTGCTAATTATTCGGCAAGTTTGAAATCTCAACTTTCTTTTAAATTAGAGTTCAATTTCTTTCAATTTTTGGTACTCTCACTGGTGTAAGGAGAATCTCACTGACCTGTAAATGTTGTTTCAAAATCAAATAATCCTTTCATCCTTGGTCTTACAAATTAACGTGTTACGTTGATGTCCTGCCCTTTAAGGTAATATTTATTTGAACAATTGAAATGAAAGCTCTTGAAACCTGGGATCTAATGATGATGGGGATGCAAACTGTACTGCACAGTACAGTAACTGTTGTGTTCTCAAAAAGCCCATACCAAAAAGTAAAGGCTGTAAGTGCCTCTTTCATTCTGTTTGCCTTTTTGTTAAACCATAGAAAATAATGTGTTCTCCTGCAGTTTCCTGAGCCTTGTGCATTGTGGCTGTGAATGAATTACCTACTCCTACTAGTTCCACTTGATTGTTTCTCAGATTTACTGCTCATGCTGTGACATATAAATCCCATTTACCTCTTATAGAAATCTCTTTTGTGTATTTTTAACTGAGCCTATTGATTTAATTGGTGAAGGGGAATTATCAGTAAAGGCTGTTTTGGTGAATTGGGAAGTGTCCAGAGATTTCCTGCCTGGAGGCCAGGACCTCAGTTTCTTGATGCTTAGATAGCTCAGCAGCTGGAATCCTTGCTATGGTATTGCAAATGAGTGAAGTTGAAAATATTAGTGTCTCTCACTTGCTAATCCTCCTTGTCAAATGTGAAATACTAAAAATCCATTTTGGACTGCAATTTTTTCACCTAAAACATAAGTTTTAGTAGTCCATTGCTTTGAAATGTATCCTATTTACAAAGTTTAGCACACAATAAACACCTACATAATAGAAGGGTTGGGTCCAAACAGAAACAAACCTTTGTAGCCTCCCTGCTATGTATTGCTTATTTTCATGCTTACTTCCAGATCTGCAGCTTGGGAAAAAAGGTAGAGACACTCTCTGGCAAACCTTTGGAGAAAGAAAAGTAAATTATAAATTTAAAAACCCCTTCCTGAAAATACACTGCTTTAGGCAATCTCAGCTTTAAGCATAAGGTTTGATACGTGAAAGGAATTGTGTAAACACGAGGGAACGTGTGGTCACCAAGGTCCAAGGAGTACAAATGTTTAACACCTTAGGGATTGAAATCCTCGGCTTAAATTGTATTTGGAAGCAATGTGAAAGGCATTGAAAAATCTCAGGTTGTATTTTCCACTGCTGTGCCTTTCTATAAGCTGCTGAAATGTAGTAAATACAGAAAACACAAGGCAAATGTAGTGAATGACATGAAGGAAACAATTTAATATCTATGTTACCTGGTGCAGTACTGTCCACTGCAAAATATAAAATAAATTTATACTCATCAAGAGAATATCCCCATGCTGAAAGTCCTTTTACTGAATCTAATTTACTGAATATAATCCTGCTCGTTGAAAATTTGGACCTGATCCTTTGTGTTTCTATTTACAGCTCTTTCACATGATTTTGACTGCTTCTAACTTAAAAGTCTAATACCTGGTGTGGGTTTCTCATGATTAAAACTGCCTCAAAAAAGATTTTTAATGGAGCCTTTCTTTTATCCTACCACAGCTCCTGTGTCAATCTGTTCCTCTGCGACTCATCTGTCTCCTGTGTTTTTTACCAAAATCTCTTCCTTTTATTTCTGCATGGGAAGTCATTTGGGGTTCCAGCATTTTGAACAAGGATGAGTATTGTTAAGCTGGAGTGGCTTTGTGGCTGCCATCAAGCTGGTTTCTGACCTTTGAAACATTGGCTCCAGCAACAGATTTGGGATATCTACACAGTTCCCTTCAGAATCTGTTATTTTCATAAAATTAATAAGGCTCTGTCCATTAATCACTATTTCAGGCTCACGTGGATGCATTGGTCAGGCAATATATTTTAGGCAGAAAATGGCTGTTCCCATGAATGTTTAGGTTTTGAGTGGATTGCTGCTAGCAGAATTTTTTCATGAGTTTTAAACTAAAACCGTCTTTGTTCAGTTTGGAATTTTGATGTTTTGGCACAGAAGACAGGAAATGGAGAGAAGGGAGCTTTGTTATTATGTTGTATAAGCCTCAAGAATTTTTTATTGTTCTCTAATCACTTGAGACATATTCTGCCCTCATATCATGGGGTCTGTTTTCCCTCAGACTGGACAGTTGTCTTAGTGGTTTGTGGATGGAGATAAAGGATGTGAAGTTGCTGCAAATCCCTTCAGGTTACGCTTGAATGGCTCATACGACGTGTAAAGCAAGCACAGGAGGTGTGCTGTGCTCTGCTGTGTGTGAGAACAATCTGGAAAGCAAAAAAGTCATCCCAATTTAGACACATTTCACCAAAAATTATGCAAAGGAGCTTGTCAAAAACGACAGCTCCCTTCAGTAGAACTAAGAGTATTTAATCTGGAGGTTCCATGTGCTCAGGATACCCCAGGCAGGATTGCAGGTGATGTACGACACCACAACCTGCCAAGGTCACTGGACTTGCTGCAGGGCACTGTGTGCCCAGGGGCCACTGAATGATGGCTTACAGCACTTTGTTTGCTCTTTAATTTAATGTAGTAGTCGTGATTTTCTGAGTGTCATGCAGCCATAAAGAAACTCCTGTCAGCATCCTCTTTAAATTAATTTCCATTTTGTGATTTGTATCAAAGCATAACGTCTTTTTATGGTTCACTTTTAGTGTGGTGACTATCATTGGAATAACTGGTCAGTGTTAATTATTACACTGTGTGGAATGCAGATTTTTCAGCTTTGTCTTTGCAATTGCATTTCCAAATCCTTCAATGGTGCCAGCTGCATGCTGCCAATGAGAAGTGTGGTATAAATCCCTGTTTTTGGCTTCTAATGTAAATTTTTTTTGAGGGATCTTCTAAGATGGCATGATGAGGGGTTTGTTTGGTAGATTTTATATTTTAAAACACCACTAAGACCAAAAGTGTTTTCATGCAACAGTTATACTCTCTGCTCTCTGAAATCCTCTTGAGAGTAAATGAGATGTAAGAAAAGAGCAAGATCTTAGAGCATGACAGCTACTTTGTACCTCTACTACTCACCAAAGGAATGCTTTAAGAACTGTGAAAAATAGCATTTATTTCACCTGAACCTGGAATGAAATACAGCAATGCTTTCACGTTCCCAGAAAAATAAATATCTTTGCATTCTGCCCCTGTTAGAGACGACTTGTAGATAGTGTTAATTTAATATGTTGTGATCTAGGTTTCTGTTACATAGCTTAGAAGTAAGGGCTGTATTAAAGGACAATGGCTATGAAAGAACATTAAAAGAGACCATGAATTCCTGCTACAAAATGCTGTATTCTTAGTGATGACACTTAATTTCAAATATTTTGGTATACAAAGAAGTGCAAAATTATCACAGCAAGGCTTGAGGCCATAAGTAGAAATTATATCCTTAACTGGTGTAAGAAAAAATGTATGAAGTGCTTTATATTTCTTGCTGTCAATAACATAAGAGGTAAAAAAGAAAAATAGAGCTATTTTCAGAATTTATAAATCCAGCTATTAGATAAACAAATATCCTACCTTTCTCTTTAGGTGTTTAGAGGTTTTAAATGAAAGCAAGCTCAAAAGATACTGCTATTTCTACTTGAAGAAATATGATAAATGCACTGAGGACCAAGACAAATCATAGAAAACTGTTTTAGAGAGGTGAACAACTTTACACATTATTTTAAAAGTTGATTACTTATCTGCTTCTTGATTTATACAAAAGATAGGAACTTTTCAGTTACTTTGTTTCTTTCAGAAATAACCACTCCGTCAAAGTTATGCTCTACTATTGACAAACCCTTTATAAAAATGTCTATACTCAGCCTTAGTGGTGCTTCCTCTTACCACCTGAAATGCTGAGAGAAAAAAAATTATTTCAAGATCTATCGTCGTTTTTATTCCTGGACATAGAATTAAAAAAAATCCACAGCCCCTCAAGGGAATTCAAACAATTTTGACCTGTCCTAAAAATAAGCACGTAGATTTTCTGGATACAATAAAGAAAATCTCATATTCAGTTGAATCAGCCCCTTGCATATTAGGTTAAAGTCCCATCTCTTCAAAGCAGGAAATAACAATTATTTTTTTTATCTATCATGCAATATTGCTGTGTTTGGAAAGCTGCATGGTCTGCATTCTGTCCAGGGAAAAGGGAAATAAAGAATAGACCAAAGAGCTAGTTTGCTGCATATGCATGATAATGTGGAGAATTATGAGCAGTTTCTGTTTTTCTTTTATGTGCCCTCCTATCCCAAATGTATCAGAAAATGTGTTGTAACAGAACAAGCAGCATTGTTTTCTCTTGTTGCATGAAACCTTCAAACTGTACTAATATCTTTCTTGATCTTGAGTTTAGAAGCCTTGAAACCATTTCTGTAGCATTTTGAAATGTAACTTACCCATATCTTTAGATTTTTACAATGATTTTCAATCACCCTCATTCAAACAGAAGTATCACTTAAAAGAGTTTGTACTTTGCTCATGATTAGGGAATTCAAAATCTGCCTGAATTTGTGTTTTCTTCTCTCCTGGAAATTTTATATTTCTGTCTGTCATCATAATCTCTAAAAGACTGCTTCTCTTATCAGGTCTCATGCAACCCTGCCAGCTTGCCTATGACTCTTGTTTAGAGGTTTGGCTTTGGAGTATCATTTCCCATAATGGAACCTTGTACAAATATCTGTGCCCTATACTGGATGCAAACACCACTGTCATTTTACCAAAGTTGTATAATTTAAGAAATATTTATTGGTCCATCAAATATTTCAAATTTATAGCTACTATATTCCTACTTAATTTGGGCCACTCCTAAGGTATTTTTTTAAGTGGAGTTCCATTAATCTTTCAGAAACCCTGTCTGAAACACTTGGACATTTTCCATTTATTCTCTATTTTCCTCTTTCTTTTCTTGACATTACTGAAGTGATGAATGCCAGCTCCACATCTTAGCAAAGTCCTAGCAGAAAATAAAACCATAAAACGGAAGCATTTCATTCCACTGGAAAACAACTCCAGTAAGATAAACAGGTGTGAGCACAAAGCACATTCACCTGCAGATGTGTGCGTCAGTGTGTTTCTCTGTGCCTGATTTAGGGAGCTGGATTGCAGTCAAGTGCTCTTGTTCAGCCGTGCTTTTTCTCGTGTCCTTGTGTTTCTGATATTTTGAATCTGTGTAATCAGATTACACTGGAGGTTATTCTTTTAGAGGGAGTAGCTGCCTTAAACACGCTACATAGAAACAGCTGTGATTTGTTGTACATTGGTTCTTTCCATGGTTCCTACAATCTGAAGAAACATGTTAGTTGCAGCATTAGTCACAGTGAAATTCAGCTTTTAGACCTTGATGTTGCTGAACCAAATAAAGCAAAAGCAAAATAACGTTGCAATACCTTTTAATCCTGTTCTCCTGGAGTAAATGTCAGTTGTTTTCTAGCTGTGTTTTAAGGAGCAGATGTCTATTTACATAATGATAAGATTTAGTTAGGATTTGAGAAAGGAAAATGGCACCTCAGTTTTACAATGTGATTAATATATGTGTAAAGAATTAGATAAAATAAACCAAGCCAACTTATGATTTACACCTTATTTGTAACAAATTCTTTCTACTTGAAGCAGTATCAGGAATATAAAACAGTATAGCTAATTTTCAGAGAAGTGCATAAAGGTGCACCTCATCTATAGCAAAATATTCCCCTAGCATCCTCGGGAACTAAGATCAACCTGTTTTAGATTTTATTCTCTCTCTAGCCAATTTGTATGCTGTTTTGCTCCTGTCCATATATTAACTCAGAACTGGAGGTGACAATAATATCCAGCATAGCCAGCACAGGGCTTCCATTTCAGCCTCAAACCAAATTTCAGTGACTTGCTCTTTCCAAACCCCACCCAATGAACTGCTGTTATTTCCACATCTTCAAGACAAACTTTCCTTGAATGTCATTCTCCTTTTCCTATGTCACAGTGCAATTACAGCAGTTTTTCATTGGGAATTGTATTTTTTGTCTGTGCAGTGCACCTTTCCTCTGCAGCAGGATTCTCTGTTGCAGGAGCATCGTGGGTTTGACGCTGGCCAAACGCCAGTGCACCCACAAGAAACCATTCACTCATTCTCTTCTGCTATAGTTGAGCAGAGGTGGGGGAAAGAACACTTAAAAAGAGGTTCATGGGTTGAGGTAAGGATTGGAAAGAAAGATTTTAAGATCAAAACAGGCTTAAAACTTAAAAGGTATAAAGAAAAAGAAATTTATTAGCAGACTTTAAAAAAGGATAATGAGAACTAAAACCTTTAGAACACCTTTCCCCTCCCCCAGCCCTTCTTCCCTTCCCATGGACAGTGCTGGGAGACAAAACATGGGGTTTTTAGTCAATCTGTAACTTCTAAAGAATTTTTCTTCAGTTCACTTTGGGAGAGGAGTCTCTTTTGTTGTTTTTTGTCACAGGGTCCTTCCCACAGGAGACAGTTCTCTGTGAACTTTTCTAACGTGGTTCTAATTTTCATGAGTAGCAGTCCTGCCCAGCCTGCTGTAATGTGAGTCCCTCCCATGGGCAAAGCAGTCTTCCCACAACTGTTTTATCATGGGCCAATAGTTCGTGGGGTGCAGTTTTTAAGGATGAGTTCTAGTTTAAAAGCAAGGGTCCTCTTCCTCTATCTCTAGAAGCAAGGGCTCTCTCGCTCTCTGTTCAGACTTCTCACCAGATCACAGCTTCTCAGCATCCACGCACTCCAGCACGAGTACCTCTTTCTCACGGGCTGCAGGTGAATTCTGCATCCCCCCATACACTTCATGAGTTACAGGGAAATGGTTTGTTGTATTACAGTCCTCAGCACAGCTTGCAGGAGAATCTCAGCTCCAAGGCCTGGAGCACCTCCTCCTCCCCCCCCCCCTCCTTTACACTGATTGAAGCCTCGCAGTGTTGTTCTCCTCACGTGTCTTCACTTTTTAACCTTTTCTCTGACTCACGAGAAAATTGTGTGTCCGTAGGTTCATTTGCCCTCAAGTTCTATCAATTGAAAAGCTTTTGTAGAGTTCTGCAGCATTGAAACTCCCACCAAGGTGGTGGGGGCCGCTCCTGGCCCTGCCCACTCCCAGCCTCGACCGCGGGGCCGCTCGCAGTGCCAGGATGGCTCATCCTGTCAGCCCCCTCACCACTCCTTGGAGGTGAGGAAGAAAGAGAGGCTTCCCACAATTTTTCCTTTCTTAAATACGTTATCATAGAGGCCTTAGCAGCTTTTCTAATTGGCTTAGCAGTCTGCCTGTTCTCAGAGCCAGCCAGCGATTGGTTTTGCCAGGCACAGAGGAAGCTTCTGGCAGCTCCTCACAGAAAATCACTTCTGTGACTGGCTTCTCCTTCTTCACCAAAAACCAAGCCATGCAAAAATCTCCACAAGGAGTCTGAAAAAGCTCGGTTTCCAAGAGCCAAAGGTGTGAGGAAAAGGGACCACTGAGAGGCACAGGACAACAAAGAGCACATTACACTGTTTTGTGTAGAAAATTCGGATACTTCTCTGTGTTAAAATTGTGCCCTTTGTAGAAACAAATTTGTTGTGAGAACATTGTGGCATTTACCTCATCTGTCTAAAAATAATTAAAGTCTCCCAGTCCTGCTCTGATTCTGCCCTTGTAGTTTAATCTGCCTCAGCTTTTCACAGTCTTTTGCACCTGGTCAAGTTGTCACTATTATAGGTCTAATACTAATCTTCTTTCTATTTAAGTTTGCAATTTGAATCCTCGATGCAGGTAACTTACTTGCTAAGCCTTCTTTAATATCCGGGGACTTCTCCAGCAGTGATTTACTGTCTTATTTCTATATAATGTTTGTTGATACCAGGGTTTTCAGCTCATTATTTTCCTTAGACCACATTTCTGACATGCCTGTTGTGCCAATGCCCTAATTTAAAACCCGGTATTCCTGATCACACTTCTCTCTTATTTTGATTTCCTGCATTTCTGTAGAAACACACGCACAAAGAACATTAAGCCCTCCCTGTATAAAACAAAGAAGCACAATTTATTGTGAGGGAGGCTGGAGTGTTCTTAGCGGAGAGGTTAAACTAAAGTATTTGCAGCTGTAGTGTTCTGTAATGTTTTTGTTTACTCTTTGTTTCATCACACTGGAGATTTCATGAAGGTAGGAGTACAGAAGGTTACATGAGACAGAAGACAACATGTTCTCACCTGGTGCATGCCTGATTGCCGTGTGACTGTTAACATCCAGGATGAACTTCAGCACTGATACTCCACGTCAACACTGCTTCAACTCATCTTTCCACTACAGAAAAGCAAAACCAAGGGAAAATTATATTGAGCCATATCAGGAGGGCCAAGGAAAAAGAGCACTTTCAGCTGTTTCACAACTGATCTGCTGTTCAGAACAGCTCCACTGCACATGCACTTACAGCTCCCAATGGTCAGAAACTGCACGTTCACATTTCTCTTTTGGTTCATCATAAATAAACAAAAGCCTGACAGAGGAAGATTTGTTAAAGTAGAAATAGTAAAACAAAGTCGTATGGCAACAGTCAGACTTACAGTGTTTTAGATACACAAAGGAAAGAAGAAAATACCTAGCCGGTGGAATAGAATGTTTTGTTTATTTTGTTACATTGTTCTGATCCCATTTTCTTTTCCCATAACTACTGGAAAACATGTCCTCTGTCAAGTAGAGAAGATGTTTTCCTAAGTGATTACACTGATTTTAAATTAAAACATTTTTTTTATTATTTTGATGCAGCAACAAAATATAGAAACAATTCTAGAATCCAAATTAATGCTAAGCAACCTTGAATATACAATCACTGTAATAACAAGAGGGCAATTAAACACGTACATGAACACACTCTTTAATTTCAAAAGGTTTTATCCTAAATGAAATTAGCTTACTTCTAATATTTAAATTTTAATCCAGATGCTTAGTTTTCATGGTTTGTTTACTGACTTTAAATGCCATGGAGTTTCAGCCTTATGGTGAATTTTTGCAATGGAAAGACTTGACTACGTATTTTTTAGATACCAGTAAAAAAAGAGATTTTTTTTTGCCCCAAAGCTGCATTACTGAACCTTTTTTTCTTTTAATCAGTTATTCAATGACTATTTTTAAAGTAATTTGTCATATAAGAAGAGCACAATAACCTAGACAGATTTCACTTCTAACTTAGTTGTGAATTTTAGGCACAGTTTCTAGTGAATTAGACTTTCAAACATAAACAGACCTTCGTTGATGTCAGTAAGACTATGTGCAAATGCAGAGTTGTCCCTAAAAAATTAATCCATGGATTTTTTTTCCTGCTATACACTATTAGGCAGAAATCAATCAGTATGCAGTTAAAAGAACTATAGATATTTCCATTTTGTCTGATAATTCTATCTAATACTGCCTTAAATAATCAATATTGTACCTGACAATTGTGAAAAATTTTGAAGAATAAAAAAAAAGATTCTGTGCATGGTAACACATGAGAAATTATCACCACTGTTTCCCCCAACAAAAGTCATCCTTTCTAATATACAGAACTTTGGAAGGCCCTCAAGGATTTCTATATTGGATGTGGGTCTCCATTCAAATAATGAAGGAAATTGATGCAGTGCTCTCAAACACGTATTGCATGGGTTTATTACATTGTCATCTGTGCTTCATGGCTAGGAATGGTTTTTACATCTGTTCCTTCTATTGACGTTACCGTATATTAAATTTCTCTCTTTGTCTCAGCTGGTATTAATGCTTTCGTTGAAATATTCTCAATGATCTACTGCTGCTCACATATATTGGCACTGCAATAGTCATCTCTTAAATCTCTGGTTTTTGTCTTCCAGATCACATTTCTGAAGATCAGGCTGCTTCAGTCTGATTATTTGAGCAGTTTACATTTCAGAGCTTGTTCTGTACAATACCCACTTTGCATATAAAGATCCACATTTCTATCCTACAAAACAAAAAACTATGAGTTCTACATAACGTTATCATTTGAGCTCTTCTTCCCAACTTATTTGATGTTTCACATCCTGAAGGACAAGCCTGTGATTAGCTATGTACTTACAGCAGGCAAGTGTACTTTTCTGTAAGTGTAGTTACATGCAGAGACACACAAGCTTCATTTCAAGCTCCTCTCTAAAAATACTGAATTATTATTACAACAGAACACTGCTGCAATTTTAATGAGGTCATCTGCAATATCATATTTCATTACTGTATTCCTATAAGTGGAATAATCTTCACTGTATTTTATTCTTGCTTTTTTATCATTAACATTCTTATCTCTGGGGACTGTGGTACATATTTAGTAAGACAATCATGATGCCTTTCAGTCCACGTTCTTTTCAAAGGCTTATCTTTGTCAAATTTAAGAACCTTCAGTAACACTAATTAATAAAATAATAATATTTTATTAATAAAAATAATTCAATAATTAGTGTTCCTGTCATGTTTACTCTATCACCTTAACCCCATCAATGTAGGCACATGCAGTGGAAGCATTTTTGGTCACTCATGCATAAGAATGTGGAACAAAGCATCGCTAAATTTACCTTCCACTTGTAATTTGTGTTGATGAGGCGTCACTGATGTTGTGACCGGTGGTTGTCATGAACATTGTCTGTTTAGGGTACCTTGGAAAAGCTCTATCTAAAACACAAGTGAGATTTATTTGTACTGTAGAAAGTCCTCCTCTTTGGGCAAAAAACAGCCCAAAATAATTGCCAGCAGGATGAAGCTTACAGGTTGCTTTTTTAATTTCTTTAATTTAAGATCTTGAGGGAAGAAGTAGATTCTAAATTCTTTTAAAATAAGAGCAAATAAACAACCTCCCCCTCCAGACCCCCTCCCCCAAAACAAACAAACAAAAAAAAACAAACAAAAAACCCCAAAGCAAACAAACAAACAAAACAAAAACAAACAAGAAAAAAAATAACCCCAAAGGTGCAACAAAACCTTTTTCTGTTTGCAATAGTCTGTCTTAAACAAGACTGCACTATTTGGGGGTTCCCATAGCAGAAAACTCTCAACATTTTTTTGCTGTACTTTGACACACAAGTAAGAAAGATTGTGTGACCAAGGTCATCTCTTCATCCATCAGAAACAGAATCTCCTGGCAAAGGCGAGGGAGCAAAATTGCCGCCCACATTCACATACAATGGGAAATGCTGGCAGGATTCTGAAATCAGGGCACCCAAATTAACACAATAGTCTGCAGCTAGAGGGCTCTTTCAACTTTGCAAGTTATTAAATTCTTCCAGGATTGACTCATCCCCAAACCCATTTCATTTAGGGACTCCTATCCCTCCCAGTTTTGGATGCTTAATGTATCCCTAATTGTCATCATTGTTAGCACCATAAAATGCTGAATGGGTTGAGTTAATTTTGAGCTGTTCAGAATTTATAATCCAGCTGTGATGGTGCAGGTCAAGACCTGAACATCCTCACACATGTATTCTGTATGTAGTGAAAGGTTGGCAATTTTGAGAAAAGAAAACGCTGCCTAAAGGAACACAGATTTGAGGAAAGGTTTTCACAAGCCTCAAATTTACTTGAATGCTCAAGAATTGCTTTCAAACATGATTTCCCAGTATCTGCACCTGAATGCAGGGTCCCTGGCCAACACTTTAAACATCATTTTTGACCTCAGTGTATAATTTAAGGGCCAGAGTAAATGTAGCCAAAAATACTTAATGGATGCTTGCATTTTTGTAATGTGGGGAAGATTTTATTCTTACAGACACAAGGTTCTGTTTTGAATCTATCACATTTTTTACATTTTCTATAAAAGCATTCCCTTTCATATATATGGTACTCACATTGTGATGCCTGCAAAATACTGACATTTGCCTAATCTAAACTGGTTCATTTGCAGTCTTATCTGAAAAAAAAAAGTTTCAGTGTATGACAAGTGATCTATCTTAATAATTATCTCTTCAGTATGCCTTATGGTGAATAATCAACTTGTTTCAATTTACCCT
This sequence comes from Drymodes brunneopygia, assembly GCA_013400955.1. NCBI lineage: Eukaryota > Metazoa > Chordata > Aves > Passeriformes > Petroicidae > Drymodes > Drymodes brunneopygia. Next base: position 971,090 of record VZTZ01035716.1, on the reverse strand, counting down.
GTAAAATATATAAAACAGTTTTGTAGAGAACTTGGCTCAGAACCAGCTCAGAAAATGACCCTTCAAGTGTAGTTGCCTCACATGGTGAAACTGTTCCTCAGAAGAAAACTGAAATAAGTTATAATTGTTCATTTCACGTTTTTAAACCTTGTCTGCCCAGAGGGGACACGCAGCTGTGGTGAACATGTGAGTGATTTAGGATTAGCAAGTTCATGTATAGCAGATTAATTGAGAAATGATTGGATGTTTTCTTTAAGAAACAGGCAATTGAATGTGGAGCAGGTAAACCTAAAAAGTCTGCAAAGGCAATCTTTTTCAATCCTTTTTTAATATTTTTATTCATTTCAATAGCCAAAATGCACCTAATCTGACCAATTCTTGTATAAAATAAATTCATTTCTATTCAGCTCTAAATTTTTTTTATGTTTTCCTATTGAAATTCAGGTCTTCATACATTTTGACCTTTTCAAGAAAGCCTGCTTCATTGTGAATTGTGAGTGCATTAGGAAGGTAAACACGTTCAGCACTTGTTATTCAATGAGTTTACATTTAGAAAGTCATTGTCAATAGGTTAATCCTTTTGTACAGACAGTCTCTTTGGCTAAGAGGCATCTTAAACAAATAAAGGTTTTACCAAAATGCTAATTTTTCAGTCTTTCTGTCAACTGTCAAAGAACAAACCTCAGTGGAGGTCTTAAAATTGGTTATTTCTAGTTTATATTCACTTCATGTCAGCACAGTTTGAAAAAGAACTTCTGTATACAGAAGTCTAGTCACAGGCTATTTGTTACTCTGCTCAAGAAATCATTAAAACCTAGGATTTTCTTGGAGTGTTTTATGAGGATGAGGGAAGGGATAAGTTTATCAGGGTTCAACAAATATTTATAAACACCATGAATAAAAAGGATACCAAATTCAGCAGCAGATTGGGTAGGCACTTGAAAAGAAAATAACATATCCCCGATCTGATTAAAAGTCAAGTGTCTCTTGAACTGCACATCACAATATTTGCCAAGTGGATATATTTTAGACTATTGGTTAAAATGTGAAAGTAGAAATTAGGGATTCTGAGAGAGAATTGCAATAAAACAGCTCCTTGCAAGAATTATGTGGGCAGAAGTTCAGCAATAAATAAGGTGAGGCTGTATGTACAACGTGTATTTCACTGGTTATTTTAAGTCCTTTCATTGCTTCACAGGCTTCCTACAGGTCCTGTATTTCTGTTTATTTCTACATCAGAAAGGAGAGGCAACAGGACTGCAAAGGAAAATGTCCATCCACACAAGCAGGCATTAAGAGAGCCCTCCTGAAATACAAATGCCAGGAATTGTTTGAAGTTTCCTGGATCAACAATCCACTGAAACACAGCCTGAGCTCATGAGTCAGAGCCACAGGAGACCAAAATTACAGTGAAGACACTCTTCACTGGACCTCCTTCTGGATGTTCTTCACCATGAGCTGTATGTAGATGATGCCCCCTACATGCCCCTAAATGTGAACATTTTCTCTTTACTTTCAGAGGGATGTCCTGAAATTTTCAACACCCCATACACATTTTTCCTCTTTTCTATTGAGGACGTACATCTTGTGCAGAAAGGGAATGACTCAGTAGGGACCTTCTAGATTTCCTTACATGAAAACAGGGTTTTTTTCACATTGAGTTCTTATCTAATCCTTGGTTTTGCATTACATGTCCTATTTGAATCAGAGTACTTCAAAAGCCAAACAGAGTTTTCTCCTTAAAATCTGCAGTACTTATAAATTGTTTCTAAATTAATAATGTGTTCATCACAAAATATGTATTTATTGTGAAGTTTATGGCTCACAGTGCTTCATCAAGATATAGAAGGTATTAGAATTATACATATTATTTGATCAGCAAAATAAAGAGCAGTTCCTCAGCTGCTTCAGTGAAGTCCTGTGGGTTAAATTACAAGTGGAAAAAAATCTGTTGTTGCAGATGACATTTGCTGCAGATGTGATCTATTGCTTTGTCTTCTATCAGTCTTCATGATTTATGTTTTTCTGGAGCTATTCTTGCCAGATTGACATTTTTATATCATTTTTTAATATACTTCATACTCACATGCACATTTAATTTTTTATTAAATAGTCAGGACTTCACAGAGTATGGCTGGCTGAATGCTAAATGATTGACTAATTTGAGGGATAATTATGTCGATTTAGCTGGAACCAGCAGGTACCTGTTCAAAAGTCAAAGTGCATACCTGAAATTGTGTTGCAGAGTTTGGGCCCAATTAATGAGAATGGTCAAGAAGGTGCTAATGCTTCCAGGAATAAAAATATGCTTCATTTTGTGTCTAAAAATACTTTTGCATGCCGGCAGATAGAATTTAAAGATGGTATCTGGGTATGCTTTGTTTTCCCAAAGACCTTTATATAGGTCTTTGGCATATAAAGCATAGATAAAATGCTAAATAGCATAGATTGACAGCTGGTTGTTCCATTGTTTCAGGGAATATAGTATTAAAAAAGCAACAAAAAAACCCAGACTTTTGAAAACTGGTCTCTAAGCAGTTCAAATTAATGTGCAATGTTTCTCTTTTATAAAGTCTTGAAAAATGATTAGCTTCTAATACAGAAGAATAGACTACAGTAAAGAATTTTATTAATTTCACAACTGATGGCTGTCTGCTCCACTATTTTATTAATTTATTTGAGAGGATTTTTTTTTTAGATTAGTTACTGCAAATACATTAGTAGATTCCTACAGTAAAGCTGAAGGNTGTATTTATTTATTTAATTATTTTTAATGTATGTATAAAAGTCAGTATATTAAAATTTTATTTATTTTGTATTTTTTTGTGTTGCATAAATTTAACCAATAGCTTTTAAACAACAAAGGGACAGGACAAAATCAGTGAGCTGTTGTTTTTAATTTGTGGATTTCTGAGCATGATTAGATGGGCAGTAATCTGATATTTGTTCTATATGAATTCTGTTTACTGACTAAAACAGTGCAAGGTCTTGTGTTTGCATATAATTTTTTAGATCAAGCACTGTACAGTTCCACAGATTTAACAGAGGCATAAATGCACCACGATGATAAAAAAGATATTATGTAAATAACTGTTTAGAGTTCAAAAAGTACATGTATAAAATATTAACAGGTTCAAAAATTGTGAAAAAAAATGACAGGGCAATTAAACATAAATTCTGGTTTAAATGAGGGAAAGTCAAGGTTTAACTGAAGACAAACGAACACGGCTGACTGGCAGAATTTGAATAGCACTACAATAACATTCCAAGGGGTGTAACTTCCCCTTATGGCATAACACTTCATTCCATGCTTTTCTTAAATGCCAAATGTCATTGACTTCAGTGTGGANAGATAGAATTTAAAGATGGTATCTGGGTATGCTTTGTTTTCCCAAAGACCTTTATATAGGTCTTTGGCATATAAAGCATAGATAAAATGCTAAATAGCATAGATTGACAGCTGGTTGTTCCATTGTTTCAGGGAATATAGTATTAAAAAAGCAACAAAAAAACTCAGACTTTTGAAAACTGGTCTCTAAGCAGTTCAAATTAATGTGCAATGTTTCTCTTTTATAAAGTCTTGAAAAATGATTAGCTTCTAATACAGAAGAATAGAATACAGTAAAGAATTTTATTAATTTCACAACCGATGGCTGTCTGCTCCACTATTTTATTAATTTATTTGAGAGGATTTTTTTTTTTAGATTAGTTACTGCAAATACATTAGTAGATTCCTACAGTAAAGCTGAAGGATGTACTGATTTTATTCCTTCTCCACAGTCTGCCTCTGAAACTGTGTATTTGACAATTTTCATATTCTTTCAGATTTCCAAACCATGCAGGAAATAGCAAGACAAGAAAAGAGCAGGTCAGAGCCAGGGCTGACACACTGAATGCTGCTGTAACTTCTAGCTTGCTTCTCTTGATAGGAAAGATGAGGGAAGGATAAGCAGGGTTTTTTGTCCCTGAAATTGCTGTCCTTGGGCAGGCATGTTTTCAACAGCCCATAGAGCACCAGGGTATGTTCCAAAAGTTCTTCTTCATCAAGAGAGTTAGATCAGGAATAAATGAATAACTTGAGCACTATCACAGACACAGTGTGAGTTATGGGAGTGCCCTCAGAATGAAGTAATATGGCCCCTCAAATTACTATCTGCATTTAGAAAAAAACCCCCAAAAGATAATATATTCCATTATNAATTCTGGTTTAAATGAGGGAAAGTCAAGGTTTAACTGAAGACAAACGAACACGGCTGACTGGCAGAATTTGAATAGCACTACAATAACATTCCAAGGGGTGTAACTTCCCCTTATGGCATAACACTTCATTCCATGCTTTTCTTAAATGCCAAATGTCATTGACTTCAGTGTGGACCCATCTGACTGTTGAGATACTAGCTAGTAATTGCATTAGGTTATTTTGATTTTTGAAAGTATTCTATTTCCAAAGTTTTGATCTAACTACTGATGCTGTTCTTTACGCTGCAAAGTACAAAAAAGATTTGAAAGAAAATTACAATTTATATTAGGTTGGAGATAGCCTGCAAAAATTACTAAAGATGTGGAATAAAGCTTCTAATCAGACCAAGTAATTTAGAACCATCCTAAAGATCAGAGAAATGTTGAGAAGACAAGTAAGATGTTTAAAATTTCCAGCTGAGGAGGAGAGCGATAGAGTGGCTTTGGTGGGCACCAGGCATCCAGCCAAGGTCAACCCCCACCACTGGCATAGTTTCAATATACAATTATAAATATCTAAGTGTTTTGTTCCAGACTTTGGGCTGTAAACAAATGTACTCCTCAGTGTGTATACTAAACATCAGCATTTTATCATAAATATCAGAACCTATACTGGTAAAATATGCTGAGTGTAGTGAATAGAAGCCAAGTCTACATCTGAGTGTGATTCTGCATCCATCATTATTAATAACAGGTATTGTTTACCCTTGCAATTATGTCATGTGGCAGCAAATCCACAGATCCAGTATGTTTGCACCCTCACAGTGCTGCTCTGTACCCAGCTGTTTAAAGCTGGGTTAGTGTGTATTTGCCAGGTCACAACTGCAACAGAAGAATTAAAAGTATTTTTCTTGTGATGATTATTTTGTGTTTACTGATAAAGGTAAACATTATGTACCTACCAGTGCAGCAGTGCTTCACAGCCTTCCAGCCAAACACAGGCATTGCAGTAGCAGTGGTGTGGGTTAGAGCTCAGCTGTGTGCAGCCAGTGCTGTCATAGGCACAGCACAGCAGGCACTGCCTGGTCGTGGGGCAGACAGGACACCTGGTGCCATGCAGGGCTGATGCAGGGGGTCCCTGGTCATAGATTCCAGCTGTGAGTTGTACCTCACCCCACCCCATTCAGAGACTACTCTTGTGGCAGCAAAGGCTGGAATTCCACATTATCACATGAAACTTGCTCCACACACAAGTCGGGTTTAGCCAACCGCAATGCTTATGAATTGATAGCGGAATAAAAAAATATATATAAAATAGGAAAAAGTACTTCAAAAATTCTGGAACACCCTGGTTAAGCTCCCATCCCTGTTCAGAGTTCTGCTTGCTGCATGACCAAGTTTACACAACTAAGCTGTAATCCAAATTGTTTTGGTCCCAATGAAAACGTGACAGCACGAACATCAGCCCCAGGCTGTTTCAGTGCGTACTTGAGGTCCCTGCTGTGTTCAGGGCTGCTCTTGCTGTTTCTTCACAGCTCCTGTTATCTAATCTAACTTGCATATGTCTATCCGTGCTGTTGACAAGTATCCTGTAAGCATTGGAATCATACCAAGAACTTAAAATAATCTCAAGCTAGCAAATAAGAGAATTACTCTTTAAAGTTAAGCTTTCATGATTCACTTTCACTGTGTAGTGCTTGAACTTCCTCAGGTAGAGACCATATGTCATAGGCAGGATACATTTGAAGCTGGGATATTTTTACAGGTATTTCTGTTGATCTGGGAAAGGATAGATTTAGAAATGCTTCAGAAATACAAGGAATCAAGCCGAGAAGTATTTTCATTTCTATCTTTCAAAATTATATGGGGATATAAGAGGGTCTTCTAACTTGAAATTTAAGGTAATTAGGATATCAGGAAAACTTACAAGATTTAAACTTGGACCCAGATTAATTTTTATTTTTAGTCATTTTTTAAAGACTTTGTCTGGCCAATTTTAGGACCTGTCAATTTTAGAAGGCACAGAAACTATTTCCCACATGGGATTTGTCCTGTCTGCTCTTTGAGAAAAAGGAACCCTTTTTGTCTGACAGTTGTATTAATAGATGCCAATGGACTTTATGCCACTATTTAATGCAATATACTGTGTCTTTGTATTTTGAAGAACAGCATAGAAACGATGTGTGCAGCAAAAGGCAGCTCAGCTAAACAGGGGCCTCTAGAGAATTCCAGGCTGGAAAAAGCCTTTTTGTCATATTCTGTGGCAGATGCATTCCTCTGTGAAATTGTTCAATAGTTTTTAAACTTATTTTGCCTTATTTTTTATTTAACTGTTTTAACTGAATAGATCTGCCATGAATCACCTGCCAGCAGTTCAACACTCACTTTATATCTTTGCTAAGGTATAAACCTCTGCCCGATACATAATTATACATTGTGTTTTTTAAATATCAATTATATAAAAATAAAAATAAATACCAGGCAATTTTAAAATTAGGTCTTTCATTAAAGACACAGTATGACAACATAATCAGCTTTTCATTTAATGGTTTGAAAAGTCATCATGGTCTAATTAATATGCCACAGTAATAACCACACTGCTTGCATTATTTTTCTTTCCCTGTGCTTTCCAATCTTTTTTTCAGTTAGTGATCTCAAAACACTGCCATATGCAGATTCCTGCATATGATCGTATTTTGCATATGCCATATCATGCATATGCCATAAATCATATGCCAGCCTTGTAGATTTACTTAACTCTTACCAGTGAATTTCAGTGAAGTTCTAAAGGTAGTTTGGGAACATTTGGATTAAAGCCAAGCAGCTGCATTATTATGCCTGTTTTATCTTAGGATGTGCTGTGTTCAGCCTGTTCTGTCAAATAAGAATACACTGGTTGGCCTCTCCAAGCCCTGAAAAAGCAGAATAGACTGAAGTAGATGGGACTTTTTTCATGTGTTTAAAGTTCAGCTGGGAAAGAGTAATTAAAACAGTTGAAAAGTGTTTTAATGATGATCTAAGTCCAGAAGGGAAACTTGATATCCTTCCATTTTGGCAATGAATTCAAGCATTTAATGATCCCTGCAGGGAGAAACACATTTGAAACAAAAAATTGACTCTCTCCTTAAATACCTTTGCAGAGCCACGTGTGTCTCTTAGATGGACAGAAAGGAAAAAGAGGACAGAGCAGGGGCCTGCAGGTGGCCCTGGAGCTGGGCTGTGTGACAGCCACACACACCATGGTGTGGAGCCACTGCTCCTGCACACGGGGCTGTGTGAGAGTGGCCAGGATTGCAGTCATTAGCACCACACTGCTGAGTGCATGCTCAGGTTTTGGTGAGATTGAGATTACAGACCAGAATGAGAAAAGTGACATTTAGTTCACCTGCACCTGAGAAGATAAAATATTTAACCCCTTAGAGTTGCTGACAAAGATGCTCTTAACTTGCTAAGAAGTAAATGAAAATATTTGCTGTCTTTACCCCATCATCTTTGATTCTTTAGTGTAAGAGATCTTTTGACTATAAATGAATAAATTTTTTTTATGAAACTCAATATTTTAGAAAGTCGAATGGTAAACAGCATCATCATAAAGAATTTTGTTACTGATTTATGAAAGCAAGACAGTATTCAGTTGACAAGAGGCTAATGCTGTAGAGATTAAATCAATCTTCATTATAGTTGCAAGGAAAAATGTTATAACAATAATAAATCTGATTGTCCATGAGAGATATTTACTATGTAAATGTTTGCTAAATCAAGGTGGAAATAAACCCAAAAAGGTGGAGGATAGCCCCAGTGAAACCTGATGTTTTATACAAGTAATTACTGGTCATTACTGTGGCAGTATTTTATAGTATATTTCCTTGGAGAAAATTGGAAAGCAAAAGATTCTCCTGCAGAAGCCCTGTTGAATATTCTGACAAAGGATCCATGAATATTTGGTCAGTCAGAGTTTCTGAACAGATATTTCGTGAGATTCAGTTCTCTGAGCTTTCTAGGAGCTAATCACTTTGAGAGGGCAGTACAGGGCATCGTGAAAGGACTGGATTGTCCATCAGCATTTTCAAAAGTGCTAAGAGGCCCCTAGAGAGATGACATTTGGCTTCTTAAAATGCAGTTCATGTGTTCTCACCAATCTGGTGACATACATGCCCCTAGAAAGATTAACAAGTTTTGCCAGATACGCTGCAGGGTACAAATACACTGTCAGGAGTTAACCAGGCTCGGAATGATGTCAAGTGCAGATGTGCTCTTGAAGGAGCCTTCTTAAAATCAGTCACAGCTAATTTGATGTTCTTAACTTGTTTCTGATATCTGTGCTGAGAGGCATGTCAGTATTCCACCCTGCAGCATCTTCAAGGTGATTTGGACTGTTAAAAAGATGAAGCATAAGAGAGGTGCTTAATTATAGGTAAGTGTGTGAACAAAGTGTGATATAAAGTAATCGAGTTAATAAAAGGATGGTGACTAACACAATAATAATAGCAATATGAGTTTGTGATCCATATCCAGTAGACTTCAGATATGGTTGATAAAGATCCTAAATTAGTTTTCTAATTAATTGTTTGGAAACAAAATATTTTCATTTCACTTTCCCTACTACTTTTGCTTGATTGCCACACTTTCATTTCAATTCCATGTTTCCACTTTTCTGCTCTAATTCGTCTTTGCAATAATTGCTTCTGCTTCTTTTCGTTTTGCTTCTCTTCTGTAATTCCACATTGCAGCTGGTCTTCAGCACCACGCACAGTGCAGCCACTTACATAACAAATGCCACCAATCCCTAACGCTGTCAGTCATTAGGCAGTGTTTTTAACTGGATATCAGCTTCTCAAATTATTCTCACACCATCTGCTTGTTGAATATTTTTCATAGTTCATGTTTTTGGTTTTGTTCAGTTATCCTTTAAACTGAGACATTCTGCAGAAGTGACATTATTCTCTTGCTGTGATGTTATGAGAGAGTTATTTTTCCCTACCTGTTAGTTTAGTTTCTTAAGTAGTCCACAGCACTGATGCTGTAATTGTTGGTCTAGCAAAGCAGACTGTATCTGCTGGGTCATTTCAGAAGACAAAATCCATTTGTTTTACATGGAAGGGTCAAACATTTTTTGCACGTCTAAGAATGTGCTATGTTTGCATCATCTCTATTCTGCAGATTTTAACAAAACTCACCCTACCCACAGGTGATGTGGAGGTATCACTGGGGTTCCTTACCTTACACTGTTCCATGTGCTGTTACTGATAATTCTGAGATGCAAAAACAGCCTCCTAGTTTCTCCATCCCTTTAAAATAATTTCATCTCTGTAACAAATCCCCCTACATTGTCCCTTCACCCCATTCTCTCAGTATCCACAGAAGTTTTGAAGAGGAACCCCAGAGTGGCTCACAGCCCTGTACTGATGGTGTTTGTACCACAGAATGCATCCACACGTGCTCAGAAATGAGCTGGAGGTGTCACAAAGCCTCTGCAACCCTCATGTGTTTTTTTCAAATCGCAGGGTCTCCAGTGGTGTTGGGGTGGTGTTGAGAAGTTGTCAATTGGTTTTCCACAAATCAATAACCACAGAATCATTAAGGCTGGAAAAACCCTTTAAGATCATTGAGTCTAGCCATTAATTTTGCCAAGTTGAAGAATAATAGCTTGTTGCTTATTAGCAGAACTTTGTATTATTTTCAGTTATGCCTATATTTGTAATTTGTGATAACTAACATTTCAAAAAGGATAAATACTTCTAGGTGTTGCAAAAACCCCAATTAATCTATCTTCTGTCAACTATGAAAATTGTGGCATAGCTAGATATAAGTGTACATGACTGCAAACCCAACTGGGCTTCCGTGGTTTGGGGTTGTCTACTTTTCTGTATAATGCTGTGTAATACCAAAAGTAATTTTTCATTCTCAGCTCAGCTTCTCTGTTCTCTCTTTCACACACTCATCTCTTGGCTTGGACAGCACATCAACGAAACTGGTTATCCCTGCTCGATGTGGAAACCCTCAGTGCTCTGTCGATTGGGCAGAATCACAAGAAATTAAAGTAGTTCTGCCTGGTCTTGGTTGAGCAGTTACTTTGTGATCTCATGTTTTCTCCCAACAGAGGGATATAACTGCAAGTTTCCTATGCAAGTTCCTGCAGTCAGGATTCATTTTGCACAGATGCTTCCTTGTAACGGATCATAAACTTTTTAAATTTCTATGAATTCTCTTGTTAGTGAGCTCGTGAACACAGAAAGCTTTATATGCCATACCAAAGGTAGTTCACAAAGATGGTTCCTTATTCTGAATTATCACTGTTGTGGGCATCTTCATTTTCTCCATGTTATCCTTAGAACATAAATGTCTATAAATGTTTTCAGCCATCAGAATACTTTTCCCCTATACAAACAAACAAACTAAAAGATCACATATATTTTTAGGGATGTTAACTTGTTTTTTTTTAATTTTCTGTGTGGCTGATAGTTCCCTATCTGATAGTGAAATTCAATCGATATTTCCTCATTTTAGGAAAATTATTTTGTTAAGGATTTACAAAACTGAGGATTCAAATTTTATTTTATGAAAATATTTGGCCCTTCCCTGTCATGCAACAACCAGCCTTTCAGGAGCCCAGGGCCAGGAATTCATTCCCCAGTGCCTTTGGCTGTGCCTCTGCCCTGGGAGGGACATAGAGGGAGAAAGGGCCCCAGCTCACCTCCCTCTGCTGTGGCTCAGATAAGCTACACAGCCCTTGCACCATGGTTTTGAACAAAGTTGAGGAGTCCAAAACAAGAATACAAAAGTTTTAGATGTAATCTCACTTTCCCAGGGAAAGACTTTAATATCTTACAGTAACAAACATTGTTAATCTCCTGATTGCATAAACTTTGCTTGAACTGTGGGTCCAAGCACTTTGAAAAAGATGATGCAGTGATATCAGGCCATGAGGAGGCTCCTTAGCTGGATGTGCAGTCAGAAGTCATTGAACAGGTTAATTGCCTGTACCTTTCTTTTAAAGCAAAGATATAATGTTAAGGCCAAACACTTTTATACCATTTAATTCTTGACAAAGGTGATAAAGCTTTTAGTTTTCAAATGTACTCGGGTCACGAAACTTCATGACCTTACAGAATTAAAGTGTCACATCTAGTAATTGTCTTGTTTATTTTTATCTCTGAGAACTGTAAACATTTGAAATCTATGCAAATTATAAAATATTATAAACCCAAGAGCTTTAACTTTTTCTTACATCTAGAGATACTCCAAACTCTAAAAACTCATTCCTTATTTCAAAAGAAAAATAGGTTTGGTATCAATTGCCATTTCACTTGTTATTTCTGATATGTTGCTAAATTTGATTAAAGATTGAAAATAGTTATTATTGCATTCTTCTTTTCTTGAAAGGTATATACCTGACCTAAATTGAGTTCCATTATGAAGCAATTCTTATGATAGGCATCCATTTTTACTCTTGAAAAGTGATTTGAAGCAAAGATGATTAAGTGCTCCTCCCAGATGGTCATGGTTTAACCCCGGCTGGCCACTCAGCGCTCACTCACTTCCCACAGGTGGGATGAGTGAGAGAATTGGGGGGTAAAAGTGAGGAAACTCATTTGTTGAGATACAGTTTAACAAGTAAAGCAAAAGTCATGCAAGCAAAGCAAACGGAGGAATTCATTCCCCATTTCACTTCCCAGGGCAGGTGCTCAGCATCCCCAGGACAGCAGGGCTCCATCCCACATAGCAGTGACTTGGGAAGACAAACATCCCTCCAAATGCCCCCCCTTTCCTCCTTCTCCCCAGCTTTATTGCTGAGCATGAGGCCATATGGTCTGGGATACCCCTCGGGGCAGTTGGGGTCAGCTGTCCTGGCTGTGTCCCCTCCAGCTCCTCGTGCACCCCCAGCCTCCTCAGTGCTGGGATGAGCAGCAGAGAAGGCCTTGGCTCTGTGAGCTCTGCTCAGCAGTAACTGAGCACCTCTGAATTACCAACACAGTTTTCATCAAAAAGCCAAACCACAGCCCCACACCAGCTGCTGTGAAGCCAAAACCAGCACTCTTTTGAAAAACAGTGGATGTAGTACTGGAGTTTTGAAAGACAGAAATGAGTTAAAATGTTGACCAGTCATTATTTTGTCAATGTAATTCTCTGTTGCTAATATGCTTAAGGAACTAAAATGTGGGATAATATACTTTATTATGTTTTCTAACATCAATTACTTGCTAACTTGCAGAGTTGTTTTCCCATAAGTCACTCAATATTGCTGTGCTAATTCATCTGACAAGTCAAGGGTTAAATAGCAGTGTACTTCAAATGAAATTAGATAAATTAACTTAGCAACTAAATGGCTGTATGCTGGAAAGAGCAAGCTGAGATATCTTTCCCTTTTTTTAGTCAAGAACTTTAGAAAATCGGGTGTTTTAAGAAAGCTGTTGGATATAAAAGGATGAGCTCTCAAACACTTGCAACCTACATTTTCTTCAAAGATTAATTTGCATAGAGACAATGTAAATTCACAGTTTATCCTCCAGTTTTGATCTGGTGACAGGTACCAGAAGCATCATGTCTGGAGTAGTTCTGGTCTTTTAAGTGCCATATTTGGCAATGCTGTTTATATCAGGTGCATATGAGTTACAATATCCTGAAGGCTTTCAACTCATTTTAACTTTTTAATTCATTCTAAAAGCACTTTTCTATTTTTCTGTTTTTTAAAATTTTGGCATAACCAGGATTCTTTGAATTGTCATAGAACAGTTAGTGGCAGGTAAATTATTCAGAAGAAATTAAGTAGTACCAGAGAATTCAAAAAACCTCTTGGCTTTCTTTGCTGTAAATTTGCAAAAATAACACAACTGTGGGATTAGAAATGAAGATTTGAATACTAATACATTAGTTACTCTTCTGCTGTTTGATGAAACTTTTTCATTGTATCTCTTCATAAGACTTTCTCACAGCCAATACCTTTATTCAAAAAAGCATACTCTTATAATTTTGAAAAAACAAAAAAGAGAAAGAAAAATGAGATAAAATCTTCAAGTCAGAAAGGTGTAAAGAACTTATTTTGGTTTACAATTTTATTTTTCATTGAATATATTGTTCTTTCATTCTGTCAGTACATTGTAGTGTAAATCATTCTCCATATTTCTCTGCCTAGAAAGTATATTAATAATTACTATTTACTTAAGCTGACAGTTTGCTTTGTGCTGTACATCCACAGAATTCAGCTCCTAACAATGCTGGATTTGCTAAAAGAAAGATGTGTCTGTGAGGGGGCATGTGCATACACATTAGGAAATGTACACACGTCCTCAAACGTGTTTTTGGCTTTTTCCTTTAGAAATGTCGCTGGAAAAGTAAAACCCAAGAGACTGCCCAAGACCCTAAAAGGGACAGCCCCAGACCTTAACACATGCCTTGGGGCTTTGAGTCATCTCCTCACTGCTGCCTGTTCCCAGGCCTGCCTAGGGGCTCACAGGTCTGACTAAAACTCCCTCATTAACTGGGATTGGGATATTTGGGTTGTCTGCTTTGCAAATAAAGGGAGATCATGTGTACTCTTGTTCATTATTATTATTATTATTATTGTTATTATTACTATTAAAAGGTAAGAAAATCACTCAGAAAGAATCATAATATTGAATGAAAAGGTGGAGATTATTTTCCAGTTCTTCCCTGTCCCTCCCACCTTTCCATTTCAAACTAAAACAAGTCTTCCAGACATTCTAAATTATTTACTTTTACCAAATCCAGTTTTTTCAGCAACACCAGTCCCTTTGCTCTTCTTTCACCCCATTCTGGATACAGCATTAACCTTCACAAAGTTGTTGATGAACTCTTGACCCCAGTGATTCTCCCCACAGTCTTCCCTAGACCTGAAACATGTCAGGCTTAGCCTCATTCTTGAAGAACACTTCAACACCCTCATTTTGGGCTGCAGAGGTCACAGTGAAGGCCAGACTCTAAGAGTGGAGCCCAGCCCTGCAGTCTCTGTGTTGGGTATCTCTGCACAGATGGGAATTTTGCAGGCAGTGAGGTGTCCCCATTCAGGTGTCCAATGGGTTGTGACCTGAGCTTTTTGTTGAGTTGGAGCTGTTGTAAAAAACCAACTCCATCTTTTAAGCTGAAGCAGAGAATCCGTGTGTGCTGCCCTGTGTCCCAGAGCCCTCTCAGTGAGATCACACAGCCTCCCAGGAGCTCAGCAAGAAAGGAAACTGCTGTCAAAAGATTTTTGCTGCAGGTATGGCAAATGGAATTGGAAGTTATGAATGTGTAAGTGAAAAGTATATGACTTTCATGAAATATAAAAGTGGTTTGAGTTGATAAGGTACTTTTTAATGGCTGGAGCGTTAACACTTTATGACAGTTGGATCTTAGTCCTGTGCTGATAAAGCAAGGGGAGTTGCCAATACCCTGTATTCAATTAGTCTGCAATTGCCTTTGCAAGACAGACCAGAGGATTTTTCATTACACAAGTCTGACTTCCCTGGTTCTAAGACAAGTGTATCTCACAGCTTTTGAGCTAAAATGCAAGAGCTCTAAGTAAATCTCTCCTTACCCCATCATCAGTCCAGGAAGAACAGTAGCTCTCCTTGTAGCAGCGAGCAGTTGAAGAAAAAACTCCTACCCCACAAAATGATCCAGAATGTGTCGTTCTCCTGAATGCTCTTTCCCAGTGTGATCAAGAGGCTTTCGTTTAGTGAATACATTTGCTCACTCAGTTTTGGAGAGTCGCCCTTCATTTATTCTTCCCCTTTGGAAGTACTTTCAGGTACAAATTACTGCTATCAGAAGCCTTGAACTGAGAGGCTATTATTCTCCATGCTCAGATTAAATTAATTTTGAACAGTTTAATGCAGCATGTCCGAGCTGCAAGTCCAAGTGGTGTCAAATCTATTTCTCTGCTTTTTTAAGCTGCACCTTCAAGGGCAGTATGATTCATGGTAAATGTGTTCTTCTAATGTCTTTTGCTAGGCATTATTATTTTCTTTCATTTGCAAGTCATGAGGATAAAATGTTAACTATTTTCCTTCTAAAATTATATAAAGAATGCACAATTTTATACCAGCCTTTTTTTTTTTGCAAGATTATTTTATTTGCTTCCTGTGCATGAAATAAAGGAAAAATAGAAATGAAGTTACAATGAAATCAAGAAATTATATTTTAAAGTGTCTAGAGGAGAAAAAGGAGACACTATAGCATCCTGCAACATCATCATTGCATTAGCAAGGAATTATCTTTATCAAGGTCTCTGTAATAAAATTAGGAGTTTTTAACGGCTGGCTACATAACTCTACTTTTGTTTTTGCCAAGGTGCAAAACCAAAGCATGACATAAATCTGCTTTACTTTTCAAGCATTCAGCTCTCTCCCCAATTGCTAGGGTGTCATTGAAAGGTGGTAATGAAGATTTCCCACAGGTTTCCAAACTCTAAATAGCCTAAAGAGTTGCAATCAGGTTTGTACTGTGTGGAAGTCAGGAATTTGTGATGCTGAGAGTTTCAGTGAGCTTTCAGTGAAAGGGGGCCTGATGGCCAAATACATTTACAAATCCAGATTCTCAAACCCATTCTCTAGCTCAGCAGGTGCCATTTCTATTTCCCATTTTTCAGTCTTGGATATTACTGTATTTTGATATTTAGGTAGTGTCAGTTCTGCCTGATGTATTGAATATCACATTGACATATGGTGTCCCTGTTTTAACTTCATCTTGCATGGCAAGTAATTGTGGTTACTTTCAGGATCATATGTATCTTTGAAATTTGTATAACACCATTGTAAGGTATATTTGCATATTCATAAATAGCTATTTGGCTCTTGTGTATCCTCTCTACAAAATGGGGTATATACACAGTTAAATTCTAAACAGAAGGGCAGTGTAACCATCTGACAACTAAAGTCACTGCCTGATAAGGACAAGTCACAGTGACATCTCCTTTAGTAACTGAAAAATGGGAATATATCATTCTACCTGTTAAAAAAAGCACCTTTATGAAGAGTGCCAAGGATGGATTTTTTCTGAAAAATCCTGTTGAATTTTTATGGGCTGGAAGGCAACAACTTTCATGTTGAGCAATTGAGGACTGAAATGTAACACAGAAAAGTATCTGTTCTGTAAATTATACAATATAAATTGTCAAGATCTGGTCCTACATTCATTGCTTAAGAAATAGTTATTCACCTGATCTGTACAATTAAATCTATTTATTTTCATGGATTACATCACCAGTGTTACAGCTTTCATGGGATGCAAATTGTTCTCACAAGATGACGATCGTATGGCTGTTATTTCTGAGATGTTTATTGAGTGTCTTCAATAGCTCAGCCTATCAAAAACCTCCATCAAGAGGTTTTTCTATTGTTTTCATAAAGTTTCCCTTCAGTAAGCTGGGTTTTATCTATTAAACAGTTGGGTTAAATAGCCCTCTGTATGTTTTCATATAGAGCTTGGGTATTTACAGAGTTGTAGAATCCTTCAGGGGCAAAGATAAACCATGTAAC
Source organism: Drymodes brunneopygia (assembly GCA_013400955.1). Lineage (NCBI taxonomy): Eukaryota > Metazoa > Chordata > Aves > Passeriformes > Petroicidae > Drymodes > Drymodes brunneopygia. The sequence goes on along the minus strand of VZTZ01035716.1, from coordinate 954,435 downwards.
AGGTAAGCATGCCCATCATCATCATCACCATTCAGTTATTTTAGCCACCACATGTTTTGTTTAGATATTAGGATTTCCAAAATACCACAATCATTCATGACATCAGAACACCTGACATTACTTCTTTTTTTTTCTTTCACCTCTATTGCTATGGTGTTTCATTTCTCTTAGACTTATTTGAACCAAGAGTACGTCAGACAATCTGCTATTTGCAGCTTCAGATGCAAAGTGGAGTTCCTGGATAATTTGGCAGTACCAAGGGACATTAATTGCTCAGGCAAGGGAAGCTCTAAGGGCACCTTTTGTGTTGCAAGTGCAGAGAAGAGTGATGTGCATCATACCAGAATCAGGGGTTTTCTGGTTGTGATATAACATTGTCATGAGAGATGTGTTAAGGCACATCACAGCACACACAGAATGCCAGGCTTGTGAGGCAGTGACTGAGAATAAGACCAAAGCACCAATATCCTGGTAGGATCTCTAATATTCATAATTTTAAAGAACAACAGAAAAATAAAATGAGGCCACAACATGAAAAATTACAGCAGTGCTTATCACAGAGAGAGATGTCAGAGAAGCAGCAGAAACTGTGACATTGATGAAGCAAAATAAGATAATGGAAAATGAGCCTTGGATTCATCCTTATTGGAATTACTGTGAGTGAAATAAAGTATGACAGAAGGGAGGGGCTGGGGGAAGAATAGGTACTTTTTAAGGGTGAAGAAAAGGTGGTTTTTAGGGGCTTATTTTACTTCACATTATTCACCTCTAACTCTTTTAGTAATAAATTCAATTTGTACCTTTAAGTGGAGCCTCTTTTGCCCTAAGAGAGTTTTCTCCTGGTCCATATCTCAACTCATGATCCCTTTGTTAATTTTTTTTCGAGTGCCTGGCATTTGGCCAGTGTTAAACCACGACACCTGGTGATGGTTGGTGGACTAGAAGTTATTTTTTGGGTCTAAAAAGTAAAATAACATCCAGTGTAGATTTTCCTATTCCACCAGAAGTCTTGACATTTCCTTTTTTTAATTCTTCCAGCTGGAAACCTTTTGTGCTACACTTACTGCTCTGAAGTTCTTCCTTTCAGTAACTCCACCGTCTTTTTTTCAGGCCTTGCCTGAAAGCACAAAAGCAAATGTGCCCATAGCCTGTGGTGAAATCTGGCTATGCCAGAAACCAGGCACTGGGATAAATTATGGGATGGGAGACAGGTTCACCTGTGTGAGTATCAGTGCAAAAGGACATTCAGACACCAACTGCAGGGAGTGTTTGTATTTCCATGACATTGTATAATTCCTGTGCTGTTAATATGGTGTGAGTCTGATTTATAGCAGCAATTTTCACAGGGCATTTTTGAGCTCTGTGCCATTTTTAAAGGTTTGGTCTCTAGGAACAGCATAATGAAATCACTAATATGATCAGAAAATCTCTAACAAGATAAACAGTATTCTCATTCTTCTTCCTGTCGCTAGCAGTGCTGGAAATGATCTCCTCCTCACCAGCCTGCTCCTGTCTCACAGGGAGTGTATTTGGCAGCTGCAGAAGCCATGTGCCAAGGCTGAGAATGCATTTTTCATGTGTTAGTAAGTAGGTCTGGTGCTGACTGTGTGAGAGCCCAGACACTCAGTTATGTAAATCAGACGTGATTTGTGAGGAATTTAGTCACTCTGGCACGCTCAAGACCACGGTTTTTCACAAATCCCTCATAAGATCAACTTACAGGGTCATGTGAGAGCACTTAATCATGGAGAGAGATTGTTTCTGTTGCTAACATTTGAGCAGAAACACACAACTAAGTCTTTCTAGCCACCAATGCCCCTTTTGCAATTTACCAAAAGACTGAGGTTTTGTCCTAGCATGAACTTGAAACCAAAAGTTATTTTGGTGTTATGGCACAAATACCAAGAAGGCCAAAACCCCCAAAAATATTAAAAATATAAAAAATATATGAGTGGAAAACAGTCGTGCTGATTTAAAATGGCATAACACTGCATTAGGAACTTTAAATAATACATCCCTTCATAGAGTGGTTGAGGAAGTCTATGAAAATGGTGTTTCAAAATAAGTCATGATGAAATGAGTTTCAGAACATGCAGAAACCAGGATCTGATGTTTGGGATTGTGATTTTTGAGAGAAACATCCCTGAGATCTTCACATGCTAAGGAGATGACAAAACAAAAATGCTGACTGGGTTTCTGGGACAGTCCTGTCTCTGTTATCCAGGGATGTGCTCACACCTGTGTTAGGTCTCATCCTGAGGGCACATTACAGCTGGGAATACAGATCTGAGGTGTTGAATGAGGACACCACAATGAGATTTCCCTCTGGTGGAGAGGGAAGGTGGTGACCTGATGGAAGAGAGCAGGGAAGTGGCAGAAGTGCCCAGGAAAAAATGCAGTAGGGGCAAGTGAAAGAAGAGGAGCTGAGAAAATCTCTGCTCAGCTGAGAGGTGTGTGCTCAGCAGAGAGATGGGAGGTGAATTAGTACAACTGGATGCAGAATTATTTGCTGCTAAGATGTCTGGTTTTGAGCAAATCCCATCCTAGTTGTCCCTTACCTCTTCCATTGGATGTGGAAAAATAGAATAAAATCATGCAAACTTAGAGGCAGTAAAAGTCTTGGAATCCCTTGCCTCCCTGCCCTCAATTAACAATCTGATGTGCTGCAATCCTGTCTCTTGCTGCCTGAGTAGAAATTGACTTGTTAAAGCCACTGTCAGGATTGATTAAAACACCCAAACAGAACTGTAATGAAACTATCTTAAATTCTTAAGTTCTAGCATCCCAGAAATTTGAAAAAATAATAATAATGCACCAAGTTATTTTTAAATACCAAGGTTGTATTGTGATCTTAAATGTTGCAAGAATTATAATTGTAATATAATTGAAAATACATGTAAATTACATTTGGAACCACACAGTGCAGGTGGTTGGCTTGATTTTACTGTTTTCTCTCTAGAAACAACTAAAAGCTCAGATTTTATAATAGTTGTTGGATTTTTTGGGGGGTGGGGGGGGTGGAGCAGCAGTATTAATTATATAAATAATGGCAAAAAATCATGTCTTCAGAAAATATTAATTCCTCTCCCTTTCCCTGAAAGGCATTCAAGGCTTTTCACTAAAATCTGTTTCACTTTAGTCTGGTTGAAAGTGCATGGCCCTGTCCATTCTGTTCTGCTTCAGTTGATGCCCATATTTCAGTAGTGCAGCACCAACAGAATTGTTTCATATCAAAAATTCCTAAGGGGGAAAATTCAAGGCATGAATAAATAACGAACAGGTTGTGACATGCAATCTCTCTCCATTACCAACCTCAGTAGGTGCTTGCAGGTGGATTTTTGGCTGGCCTGAATGCTTTGCCCCCAGTATCTACACAAATTGTCCTGCTGCAGACTCTGGTGAGCCAAGCCCAGCTTTGTACTGACTGCAGCTTCCTGCTCCCAGTCTCTGAAATGCTGTGAGGGAAACCTGAAATAACCAACCCTTTTGTCAACTGCAGGCCAGAAGTTGCCAATGGAATGAATCATGGTTTTGCAATTTAAAGAAACAAACTTGAGCAGCTTGATCCAGTACCAGCAGAAAGTGATAGGAGAAGCTTGGCTGAAAGTTAAAAATTCTTCGAGTTGGAAAAAAATAAGTTGCTGCTTTGTTAAAATTTTCTGAGAGAGAGTAAACCCTCCTGTCAATCTTTATTCTGGACTACCTGTATTTCCTAGAAAATTTTGGCTGGTTTTTAGATGGTGTCAAGAGCAAGCAGGGATGGTGGTGGGAAATAGCAGGGAGACTTATTCCAAATTTGCAACATCCCTTCCTGTTTCACACATTTTTTTTTCTATGCTGACAAAATGAATAGGAAATGGGAGACAAATTTGAAGGCAGGCCTGTCTGAACATGACATTCAGAAAAATGTACCTAGATACTACAAGAATGAACCCAAATTGACTCTTGTCACTTTTTATCAGCTTTGAAAAGGAAAGTAAAGGAGAAACCTTGCAGACTATATTTTTAATATCTTCTTGAAAAATAATCTGAGTAAAGTTTGTCCCCCTTTCACAAACCTATTTTAGCTCCTAATCCTGCATTCAAAGGTAAGAATAAAATATGTTGTTTAATAAGGAGAAAAAATATCTTCAAAGTACCAGTTATGCAATAAAAACAGAATCATAAAGCTAAAAAAGCCCCCTGTGCATAGTGGTTTATTTTTAAAACATTATGAATTGTTGTCGCTCATCAAGCAGCATTGAGAGTACACTGAACACCTACAAAAGATCAAAGAACTTCAATATTCTGTCGATTCTGCATTTTTTAGTTTAACTACTGCATCAAATAAGTTATTCTTTGGCATTTATTTGAATGTGAAGTGCAGTAATCAGGGTTCTAAAGCTAATCTGATTAAGTGGTTTATTTCACAAAAGCTGTCCTATCTCTTTTTCTCTGAAGATTAGTCAAACCCTCAGTGTTTCTTTTTCATAAATTTAAAATTCAAGAATATTATCTAATAATTTTATTACTGACAGACTGTACACTGCCCCGCTTTAAAAATACTCAATACAGCAAAACCAAACAAATGGTTTTCTTCTGTTTGAAAGAAGCAGGATGATGGGACTGTTAAATTGCTATAGAATTAGTAAAAGCCTAATCTTTTTCATGAGCAAATGTTGTAAAAAGCTGCAGGTAGAGAAATTTCCTTCCATATTATTTTTGAGGCTTATGCTGTGAATATAAATGCTGTGAAAATGCAAATGAATTGCTAGATTATTTAAAATATGCATAACATGCAGCTATTCTTTTGGAGGGGAATTTGCTTTCCTTTCTCATCACACATCTGGTTTGTTGTGTTGTACATATATTTGTTTAAGACTTATATAAAACACCCTTTAGATTTTGGACATTACATTCATAAAACAAAAGTGTCTGCAGTTCTGAATCTTTTGAAATTCCTCTTGGAAAATAGGAATTTGCCTGTGCTCTTCCAATATTCATAACGTAACATTAGCATGGAAACACATTACCAAGAATACTTCATTGTTTTTACTCCCCGTGGAGGTGCAGTTACTTTTATATTCCTTCCTTCTTCCCTTACCATGAGAGGCAGGAAGTCCAATCCCCACTTACTTTGTTAAAAAATACTCATATGGTGCAGTAATGCTACATTATATGTCATGAAATATGGTTTGATTTTCCCAAATATCATTTACTGCTTGTATTTGTCAACTCTGTATAAGTTAGGTGTTTTGGTTATGTAATCAATCCTTTTTTAAGTCTATTAATTTGTTCTGAATGTATTTTTTTTCAGTTTTATAGCTAGAAAGATGTTTTTAAATCAGTATTATTTCTTTTATGTTTAGCTCTCATGTCCCAGGGGCTAATGTGGAAAACACTCCACAAAATCCTATGGCATGTTTTCTACAAAACCAGCAGCTGATCATAATGATCCCTTTGGCCAGAAAAACTGAATGCATTGCCTGGCCATGCTGAATGAGGAACTGTTCTTCTGCATCCAAATCTGAGCACATGTGCTCTCAGTGAAGTTGATGTCCTATTTTGTAGCAGATAATTTGATTTCATTATAGAGATTAACAGAGTATTTCCTGCTCTGAATCAGGTTCCAGGTTCTTTTTTCCAGATGCAGACATAGAAACTGTTTTTCCTTCTCTGGTCTGCCAGTGCCATGCTTTGACAAGGGGGAAGGATTCTCTCTCCTCTCTGGGTTTGCTTTTGTTGTGTCCTTAGGTGCCACTGAGGTGTCCAGCCCAAATAGCTCTGGAGTTTGCTTCCCTTTTCTTATTCCATGGTTCTGAAGGCTGTTCCACCTTGAATGGCTGAAATAGCTCCTTGCTGTGTGACTCTGACAAAACATTACAGATACACCCATAGGTCTCCACATGTGACTTGTATGGCAATTTATCTCATTGCCCTGCCTGCTCAGTGTTTTGTGGGAGAAGACTGGAAATGACTCTTTAGTATCACTCTCTCATGCCTTTTAGTTGAGCCAGTGCTCACTGTTGGCATTACAGGGGTTAAAGTTTGGAGGAGGACTGCCAGAGACTTGACATGTGAAAGACTGAAATATTGGCACCCCATCCAGAATTTGGAAAATGAAGGAAATTAGAATATACCCAGTACAAATGAAAATAGCAAGATAAATTGGTGGGGAAAACTCCTTCTACCATCTGATGATGTTCACAGCCCAGAGTCCTGCCCCATGACACTCTGCTGAGGGCACAGGGTCGTGGCTGGCTCAGGTTCCAAGCACAGATCTGTCTGTCCTTGCAGGCAGCACCCAACATTCCTCCTGGCTCTGACACCTCCAAGTGACAGCACCCCCTCTACCTCCTGCCCTGTCAGCTGTGGAAGAGAATGCCTGAGCTGAAAGCAGTACTTTAATTACTCACTGGGAAATAATGAAGAGAGCAAGAAAAGTTTAAAGATAAGAAAGAGAGCCATTTGTATCATCTTACTAAGTCTGGCCATCACAGGGAGGTATTGGTACCAGCCCTCTTGTCCCTGCTGTGGAACTTGTCAGGATTGTTTTATCATCTGCAGACACTGCCCTCTGCCTTCCTCGGGGTCAATTGGTTCAGTGCCTTGCACATTTTTTTGATCAAAGTTTAAGTGTGGAATTTCATCATACCTCAGTAATGTCACAGTATGGAAAATGTACTTCAAGTCAATGGATGTTCTCTCCTGTCCATGTGAGCCCTGGCAGGTACATCTGGCTGTGTCTGCCTTGGGAGGCTCGTGCAATTTTTGGCTGATAAGTAGCATTTAGGCTGCACTATCATGGCCAGTCATTGCACACAGGAATAGCCAACTTCACAGTGCTCATGTATTTCACAGCTGGAATTCCTTTTTCAGGCATTTTTTTATGTATAACAGTTTGTATTCTTCTGTCATTCGATGTCTGTAATAATGAGTGATTTCTGACATCTGTCCTTTAAGGACGTTTACTCTCGTCCTTGACCATGGATACTTCATGCAGAGTGTGTAGGAATAACCTCCTCAAATTATGCAGAATAGAGAAGCAGAATGGTAGCTCAGCTACCTGGGTACCCTTTCTTTGGCAGTAGACTGACAGACGCTGCACCAGAAAATAATTGTTACAAACCTCATCTGGAAACAATTTTATGCCCTGAAGTTCATGATTTTTTGCAACACGTGTCCTTTTAAAAGTTGCATTTGCTTTTTCCACTTACACTTTTAGAATGGTGTCTCTCTGTAAGTCATCTTTGCTCATTTGAGTTGCAGGGGTTTTTTTAACAGCTGGTGTTTTTCATAGATTGCAGCCTTGACAACCTTGAATACTTTTTTTAGTTCTCAAAGTGGTTGGGGTCTTAGAAGTGATCGTTTTCTACAAGAGAGGGCAAGCTTTTACACTGAGTGTTTCTCTTTTGTGCCCATACCACTCAAGAGGAGGAAGTTTTTTATTTATACTGACACGTTTCTGGCTGAGAAGTATGGAAGGCCCAAGACATTTCATGGTAGAAAATGCTTTAGGCATTTATGCTATTTATTTAGAAAACTCCACTTTTACTTTCAAAGAATTTGCACTTTTTTTTTTTTCCAAAAAACCACATGATTAAATACAGTCTTAAAAGTCAATTTTTTAGTTGGTGAAATTATCACTTGTTCTTCCTATTTCACTGCAACTCCACATTTGCAAGAGGAATATTGGCCAGGAGCAAACCAAGAAAGTTGATTCAACCCAGCTGAGTTTAATAGAGGTGTGCCTTAGGATTTACCATCTCTTCATCCCTTGCCATTGCTAAGGAGGGGATTGGGGCACCACAGTTTTAATTTGGGAGGGATAATTCTGTGCTCAATTTTCCAGAGCTTTGATTGCCAAAATATTTCATAAATTATTTCTATTAAATAAACAGAATGTGTGAAAACAACAGGGATTCCATACTGCTAGGAGACCCAGCAGGACAGATTTCACCAAAGGAAAGTTTAGGGAGGTTACAAGCATTTGATAGAGTAGTCATTTATTTGCATTTGTAGCAAATTCTCACTCTTGGTATAATATGAAAAAAGAGATGTTTAAAAATAGGTGTGCTTAAAAGGAATATTTGACTGTCTAACAGAAGTCAGTTTGATTCCCGTTTGACATGTTGCTATATCAGTATGGCCAGTTTCTTCTGGACACCTACATTTTTTTTAAAACCTGTGGAAAAGTTTCAATGTTAGTCCTAAGAGTCTCTTTTCTCTCTAGATTAAATATTGAGAAATAAAACAAAATATGTAAATATAGTATACCCAAAAGCAAAAAAGTAATTTCCAACACAGATGGGTTTCAGGAGGTCTGCTGCCAAAGATTTTAAAATTCTTATGCCAGGGGGTAATTTGCTTGCAACAGAAGAAAATGTATCCAATTACCCTTATGAAATTATGAGTTTTGCTCCCAAATCAGACATTTAATGGGGCATTTGAAATGGACATGAAAGCAATGGCCATCTTGTTTCTCATACTCTTGAGATTGTGATAGATTTAGTGTGTCTTGTTTCTCTGTGTCCCCTAAATATGAGGGAAATAACTATTAACTATCATAACTTGAGCAACATTATGCTGCAGGTAAAAATTAGTAACGGTTTGGGGTTTTTTTCTTTCTATATATGCTCTGCAGCCATTAAATTTAACCTTTAACATGCTGTTAGGAGTGTTTCACTCCATCCCAGAATCTTCTGGACCTGCTGAGGTCAGTGCTGTCCAGCCCTGCAGCCAGGGAGCAATGGCAAAGCAGCAGAAGAGTTTAGATGGGTGAGCTCACTTGGAGGGCATCACCAGATATCCCCTGCGTCTTCCCTTGAGGAAACGAGCCATGCTTGGCTTCTCCATTGCTCTTCTGTACCATATTCAGGACATTTCCATGCGAGTAGAGGTTCTCGATAAGTTTATTCCAAGAAACTGCCCTTCACACAGTGAATGTCTGTGTCTCCCTACTGTGATTTTTAGTACTTTGGGCTTGGCATTGAAAATCCATGTTTACAAGTACTGTACCAGTCCTTCTATTGAAAAGTCATAAATATGGAATGTGATCATGCAATATAAGAATGAATATAAGAATTTTTTCATATTGATTTTTTTTTTCCTAGAAATCATAAATTGCCCAGACTACAGCTTTGTGGAGGCCTGGGAAAAGCACAGAGCTCTGGTAGCTTTGGAGGGGGTGTTTGTCAAACTGCCACCAACACTGCCAGACCCAGAGTCACAGCTGGCACAGCCACACCTGCCTGCTCTGCTTTTGGGATGAGGAACACTGCTCAGGGACACTCATGCCCTAATAGCACCTCTGAGTTGGAATCCTGCAGGGGCCCGATCGAGCTAATTAGGCTTTCTCTCTTTAATTTTACCTGTCTATCAGGCATTGTCATTCAGCCTCATAGGAATTCTGTGCCTGTTAATTAGCAAAACATTGTGGAATCAGAGAGGACTCAACAGCAGTAAGGGGAAAAACACAGAAAAAAGGAACAGAACTGGGAGCAGAAAAAAAAACCAGCACAGGAGAAGGACAGAATTCGAGCACATGAGAGGTCCCAAAGTGGATGGACAAGTGGAGGGCAGTGGTCTGTAATTCTGACACAAGTTGAATGAGAGATTAGAAGAAATTTTTTTTATAAGAGATTTTTGTTCTTATTGGGCAAAAATGAGGGAAGAGGTGGTGTTATACAGGTGGCCTGAATGAGTTTGAAAGATTTCAAATATATTAAAGGGTGTGAATAATTTTTTATTATTACTCTTTGTCAAACAGTTTCCAACAATAAGGTTTCTTTGCCTGATTTTGCTGTGTTGATCTGTTTGAATATTCTGCCAATTCTAAAATAATAGCAGAAAAATGGAAGAGGAAGCAGACCTAAAAATATAATATGCTTAAAATATTCCCCTTGCATAATGTTTCATACAGGTAGACTCCATTCACCTCACATATATGAGAAATTATTTTTGTATTTTTCTGAACCAAGAATTTTTTATTCTGGAATTTTATATTCTCCTTCCTCTCTCATTCCTCCTGGTCTGATATAATTTCACTAAAAAGGGATCTTCTACATACTTAATGGTGATTAGTGGGAAATAAAAATATGGTGGAAAGTTAAAATGGCTGGTGAGTGCCAGAGCTCTGACAATTGTCTCAGACATGCATTAAAAAGTTGAGAAGGAAATTCTGTCTTTTGTTACACTCTCATAGGTGACTCAGAGTTTGCATTGGAATAGTTCAAGTCTACAAAAATACTGAAGAAACCAATGGAAACTGGTTCTTCAATAGAGTGGTTCTTCAATGGTTCTTAAAGAATGATTTCTTGTGTATTTCTTTATAGTTCAATTTTTCATTTCATTGAGTCTACTGGCAATATGATTTAAGAGTCTGACAGACACATTAACCTCTTAATAACAAGTTTCTCAAACTTCTTTTCCAAGCCTCTGTCTTTGATAGGACTAGAACACATAGTAAATCTTATTTCGAGTTTTCTTGACTTACCCTCAAAACATGATTAATTTATTTTTGTCTGAACCTAATAGGGCAGATTCCATTGAAAGATGACTGGGGTGGTTATCTAAAAAGACAGAGAAAAATTTAAAGTTCCACCTGCCTAGGCTCACTGGGCTTCTGTCCATGTGATATAAACAAAAGTTCCTTTCAGGAGCAGAAATTACGTACTCTGAAGTAAATGTTAGGCAGTCTGTAACATTTTTTTAAAATGCAAAATTTTAAGGCCATAAAACGGACTTGACTTAAATATTGGAATAGCTCAAAGAAAAACCTACTGACTTAGATTAAACACTTTCTCCTATTCCATTAACCATCTCCCAACTCTTGATTTGGATTTTACCAGTGTAAGTTGTAAGCAATTTATGAAATAGTTTGTAAACCTATCTTCTCAGGAACATGTGAGCTGTGCTGAAAAAAATTTCTGACTTCCTGGGGATAATCCTTTCTGTGAGTCCCTCACCTTCTCACACACCAGCAGAACTGCTGGAGCCCATATTTCTGTTAGGACTCAGGCAGCAGTGATTGTGAATCTGCCTTCATCAGAGCAAATTATTCTGCAGTCCTCATGGCAGGATATGGTTGAAGAAGTTTTTCACTCCAAGAGGAAGTGGGTAGTCTCACAGAGCGGCTTTTGCTAATAAAATTGTTAGTGCTTTGTGAAAGATTAAAGATTTATCCTTCTCGCTCAGTCTGCAAAATAACATTGTATATTCCTGTAAGTAACCTGCAGGAAGGCTTGTCCTTCTGCAGATAGTGACAACTGTTTCACCTATGCCCTTACATTTCTGTCTTCTTCTGGCCTCAATTTTGACCATAATTTGGCTCCTAGAGGTAAAATTCTAAAACACGCATTTGAAAGCAGATATTTAGAATATGAGGTGCTGAAATGTAAAGAGAGTAAAGCAGATGGCATCCCATGATTTCCTAAGGTTTCATCTGCTGATTTCTGATTTGAAAAGCTCTTCATTCAAAGTTCCTCTGCATGCAGAAATCTGATCCAGTGCTGCAGGCAGACCGTGTACCAGATTTCCATGGGTGCTGCTAGAAAGATGCCACACAACAAGCACAGAACTCCTTTGCAGCTCTGTAGCCAGGCTGTGTCTGAAACGCCTCTCGAGCATAAACTGCTCAGCATTTCAGCAGAGGGAGAACAGACACCACCAAGCCTACCAGACTGGAGTGCTGCAATCCACTCACATGGGTAATGTGAGAAATAATTATTTAATGCTCATGAAGCAGACAGAAAATTAAAAGTGCTATAGAGTGGTTGCTATTAAAAATCTTTACAATTTGACTTTGCAATTAGATTACGTTATCACTGAATTCCCCTTTTGCTCAGTATAGGAACATTTAGGGAATACTTCAAATCCGCGAAGGCAGGAATGGCATTAATTACTTGCAAATGTAATTAAGAAAAAACAATACTGGTGATCTCTGATGATCATGAAGTATCTATTTGCTAGAGCAAATACAGTTTAGGACTGAAAATGTTGCATTTTAGAATATGATTTTATATGTCAATTATAAATGATGTTACAAGTTCTTGCTCTTCAGACATGCCTGATTGCCTTACTGTAGATGGGAATGATCGGATTATGAAATGTTGGCCTCATTTAAAGCAGCACTCAAATACCCTCTGACTTTACTAGACAAAGTTTCATCCTTAGCCACTTGCCAAGAGCTGTAGAGGGAGTAGCTGTCACTGAAGAGAACTCATGAGTATTCTGGTTAGAGCTGTGCAGAATATATTTAGTGCAAATCAGAGTTCCTTAAAATGTTCCAGTTATCAAGCAAAGACCTGAAAGGGGATGGATTTTGAAATCCATATTAATAAAAAAGTGCATGAGCTCTTAAAAATATTTGTATTTTGATGAAAAAACTTTTGATCTCTCATTTTAATTTTTTTTTCTTCAGCTATTTTATTTCTTAGTCAAACTTGGATGCCAGGTGTGAAAAAAATTGTAGTGATTTTTCATATCATTCAATCTTTAGTTCATTTATTCAATCCCTTGACCATGACTTTTTCTTATTTCAAATGGACTCAGAGCCATGCACTTCAGTTCACAGCTGTTCTAAGTGAATATTTACCTTAATATTCACTTTTTTTGGGTCCACCACCACCCCACAAATCCAGCAAATCCCAGGTAACGATGTGTCACTTGTACTTTGTGATATGATTCAGGGATTGCACAGAGGAAGACAAATCTGTAGGATTCCTACTAATAGTGTGCTCTATAGTCCAAATAAGAAATTCACATTTTCATTCTTTGAAGTAATTGAGCTGTACAATTGATGATGCCAAGACAGATAAGTACCCTGTGAACACAGAGCTGTTAACATTTCATTGCAAAGGTTCAGCTGGTGCCCTAAATGGTAGAATACAAACAATGTAAATGCAACAGCCCAGAGTGGGTGTTGGGAGGGGGAACGAGGATGAATTGCTGCAGTATTTTTAGCTGGTAGTATTCATAGTTATTTTTGCAGTGCTAAGAGACTTTGAAGCATTTGGAGTAACTCTATTGACATTGCACTGGGATTGCCAAGGACCAGGCACAGCTGCTTGGATGCTGTTAACACTCCAACAATGCCATTTCTCTCTCAGCATCTTCCTGCTTTGCAAAATTTCTGTGTGTATTTCGTTGGGGTGATGTTTCCTTGCATTGATCCAACTTCCAGCAGCTTCTAACAACTTATTTATCACAGGATGCCAGGCAGGATTAGGGCTTGTTGTTAAGACCCCAGCAGAGCCTTCAGAGCTTGTTTGTGGCTGGTAACTGCCAGGATGTGTCTTTGAGAGCATCAGCTGGAGTGGAGGAGTGGGAAGGGAAAAGGCTGTCATGGTGTGTTGTCGGGAGCAGGTAAGATGTTTGCCTTTTAATAATCTTTTTGATGTTTGCAGCAGTGGTGTGGACAGGTATGGGAGTCATCCAAACACCATCCACGTGCATGTAATTACACTCACAGGAACTTGTGCTGTTACATGAATTAATTTAAACATTGTAGTAACTACTGTCTAATAACATACAGGTTCCCAGGGTACTGAGAGCAATGAATGGCAGATGAGAATTCCTTGGAGAGACACAGGCTGCAGATCCATTTGCTGCTCAGGGAGGGAAAAGCTCTGCTCAATGTATTGTGTGGCTGTAGCTCGAGTTCTCTGTGCTTGCTCAAGAATTGCTGTGCAGTACTTTCTAGGACCAAGTTCATTTAAGTCTATCTCCATTTAAAACCTAGTCAGAGGGCTATGCAATTTAGTGATACTTAATATAGATTGCTAATGGCTGCTGCCAAAGGTGATTTTCTACTTTTTCACTAAATACTGCATGTAAAAAGCAGTAATGCTCTAGTGGCAGCAGTGTAAGCCTAACCAGCAAAAACATGAACACAGGAGAACAGCAATGTTTTTGCATTCTGGGCGAAAATAGTCTTGGCTGTACTTTGTTTAAATTGGCCCTTAAGGGTATATTCAATAGGACTAAATGAATAGGTACTTTTCAAGAAATAGTTCATGATTTTGGCCTCTGAATTTTGGCTCCCATGCCATGTTTGCTTGAGAACCTTTCACCCACACACCTTCGAGACCAGGTGCCAATTCTTTTCTGCAAACTTTTTAAAACAGTCTAAGAATTAGCAACAAGGACAGGATCTATCAATAGCATGAGGACAAGATTTGTACAGATCTCTGAACTTGGTTGGTGGTTGCCTTAGAGTACTGCAAGTATTACTTTTAATTTCTGGCCTTCTGCAATACACTGCCACCAGACAGCCTAGCACATCTGGGACACTGAGTTTTTCTGGTGCTTCTTGTCAAGTTTCTTATTTAACAAGATGGGGTTGAACATACACCTATAATTAATGCATGAGAAGTCTGATATTAATAGATGAACTTTCTGTGCACCTTTTGTGTGTTTACCCACATACTTAGGTAGTCATAAAGAGACAAAGACTAGAGAGAAAATTATTCTTAATATTGGACAGTTTTATTATCTTCATAGTTATCTTTCAGTATTTTAGCCAAATTCTAAGTGATTACATTAGGCATGTAAACTCCATCTGGTTTCTCTTTGCAGTCAACTCTCAGTTTATTGCTCAAGTGCAGCAGGATAAATGGAGACTCTGGGAACAGGGTACTGCCAAAAGCTAATAGTGGATATAAAATAGAAGTTTACACTTTCAAAATTTTTCTCTCTTCACAAGTATTGACATCCACGTGATAAACTCCTCTTATTGTGCAGTTGAAAGAGTCTTAAATTCAACCCAGCAAACAATTCATCTCATCCTGAGAAACTATAAGCAATTATATTCACCTTTTAATAGGTGCTGTATGTTTAAAAATTGCTATGTACAACTAAGATATATGTTCCCTAAAATTTTCAAATCCTCATAAAAAAGAAAAAGTGTGTGTACAAAATACTCCTTTCAGGCAATGGGATCATGTGAGCTAAGAAACATTTGTGTTAGAAAAACCAGGGATAGAAATGAGGATTTCTTACACTTTGGAATTTCTTACTGGATTTTTTTCCCCCTTTTTTAAATTATGGAAGCTCATTAGAAGTTCACATTTATCTCATGCTATCGTCTGTCTTGCCACAGATAATTCCTGATGTCTGGATGGTTGAGGGTGTCTCAGATGCTGAACTGCTGTTCAGTTGAGAAGAATGAATATATTTATTCTAGCAATAAAAGTCAGCATTGCAACAGTTTTTGATCCTGGTAAAATATACATATTGATTTGGAAGAAAACATGATGTTAAAGAACAGAAACCCTCAGCAAGAGGGAAAAACTATTCAAGATGAAACACAGATGCTTTTAATTTTAAATTGTTCTTCTTTTTTCTTCTCTGGAGGTGTGCATACAGAAGCACAGGACAGTAAAGGAAATAAGAATTGTATTAATAATTTATAAACACATTATAAAACATTTTAATATGAGCTATCTGTACAGTATGTGGCATAATATTTATGAGGAGAACAGAGGAATCTGTGGGCTACAGAAAACACAATTACAAAGTGCTCACTCAGTTGCACCCAGTGGGGGGTGAGAAAGAGCCAAGCTGGTGTGTATTTTTATTATATAAATACCTGAATTGCTGTGGGCATCACCCCTGGGGCTGTAGACTCTGTGACTAACACCAGCATCTGCACACCAGAAATGTCTCTGCTCTGAATGCATTATAAATAATCAGTATTTCATTATCTGATTTTTATCACATACCAACACAACAAAATGGGGTTGTCTCTTTCAAGTAATCACAGTATTTTAGTGTTTCAAGTAAGCACAGTAGATAACATACCTACAGACATGAAGTACTTATCTGACAGTAAAAGTACAGGAATTGTAGAATAACACATAGTCATTATTAGAAAATATTGTATTCAAGAGCATTTTGGCTCAAGAATTGTGCTGCCATTGAGTGAATCAGTTTCTTCATCTGCTAGGTCTGAGATTCTTAACTCTTAAATGTTAGACAGGACATTTCCAACAAGTAATGAAAAGAGGTAAAAAATTGAATTTAATTAGAAACACCCCCTGAAATTTGGCTACATGCTGCTTACTTCCTTAGTAACCCCTTAATGAACAAAGAGAAATTGAAAATGAAACTTGCTTTGTCATCTGCTCAGTCTTCCAAAAGATTTGGATAAGGTTTAAAGTGTACTGTTTCACAACTGCCTTAAAGGAAAAGAAAGAGTTTTCAGACATCATGAAAGAAAGGTAATCTGGAGAATACCTCTGGAGTATTCTGGAAATACAGAGAAACACTGAAATGAAAAGAAAACCAAACAATAAAAATAGCAAAAACAACAAACAAAAAACCTCAAGTATTTTCAAAAGGTTTAGCTTGGATGTAAGACAATATTTGGAGAGACCTCAGCACAACATAGTAAGATCTGTAAGATTAGGTTTTAAACTTCAGGTGTGTTCTGTTTTTTTCAGGATTTTCTTTTTGGGGGGGGGGGGGGGGAGAGGGTGTCCTATAGGTGTTTTGATTCAAACAGAAACTTTCCTCCTAAATGACCAACCTTTTTTTCCCCTTGTGTCTGCTTCCATTGTGGGATGCAGGGCTGGGGTGAGATGAGAAAGAAATATCTACAGACCTGAGAAAACCTTGCAGCCAATAGTTATTTTGCTCCTGTTAGTATTATCTACCCTGAAATATTTGATCAAGGATTTATATGATCAAATTGGCATCTGCCACTCCTTTTTTTGCAGACTGATTCTCTTCATCCAGTGTTTATTGTTCATAATTATCTGTTCTTTGATGTTAATTAGACACATTTTCTTGCTCTGTAATCTGTGTGTGCATGCAAATTCATTTCAGTTTCCCTGAAGTGGAAATAGATGAGTAAGCATTTCCTATCATTGTGAATTTATGGGGTAATAATTGAAATAAATCGAAACATATACTTGAATGTTTTCAGACTCCACACATAGCTTTTGTTGGTTCTGGATATATATGTACTTAAAGCTGGGCTTCCCTTAATTTCTTGAGTTGTGGATGCAGAGTAAGAAATAGGTTACAGGTAGAGACAATTACAGGAAGTCAGCCAAGGGATGTGAGAGGGGGGTGAGCAGGTTAGGTCAGTGTGAGGTCAGTGGCCCTGAGTGGCTCCTGCACAGGGAGATCCCTCCTGTCCAGACTGCAGGGCTGGATCCTCCCACTGCAAACACAGAGCCCTGCAGGAGGGGGAGATGTGTGCATCAGTGGCTCATTGCAGACGAGAAATGGAGCGAGGCTGCCTGGCTTTGATGAGAACATTAGGCTGGAGTGATAGATTGAGCTGATATTACTGAGCAAGGGAAGGCTTTATATCATAACAGAATGGGTAGACAAGGAGATAAAACAATACTATGCTCTGTGTCAACAAGAAATGTGAAATGTGTGAGGAAATGTGTGGAATTATAAAAAAGGATGAATGAGTTTCCTCTCCAGCACAGTAGTCTTTGTATAAAATCTGTTGTTTACTGCTTGTTTCAAGACTTAGAATATATTTTCTTATGCTTTTCATCTACGCTTTATTTGGGCATATGGAGACTGATTGAAACCTCAGTTCTTCAAACACTTAGTGCTTTGTATCATGATAATGATGCCTGCACTGGGAATTCCAGCATTATAAGCAATAGGTTTGAGGAGTAAGAGATTCTCAGACTTCCCTGCACTTTCATTTAAAAAGTTCATGCATCTTTAATAGTGAGGATCACATTGCAGTTAAATACCTTGCCAGTACCAGAATGGCTGTGCCGAGAAGCAGTGCTCCTTCTGCAGTCTGACAGAATTTTATTTTATTTTATGTTTGATAAGATGCATCAAGTTACAGCTGTCCCTGGCTACTCATCTCTGGAGATTAGGCCTGACAGCAGTCTCAAGAGATCCTCCAGTTCATTCCTTTAGCCCAAGATCAATTAAAGCAAAATTGCCCCTGAATAAAATTTGCCTAATTTAACCTCTGTTTAGAAGAAAAAACAAACAAACCCACAAAATAATAAAAAAATCACTTCTATTAACTCAATTATACATATATATATGTAAATGTTTATTTAGGGGACAAGAAGAGATAGGTTACACTGGTTTTTTTAATAACAAACTAACCTGAAATTTATTGTTTCCTCTTTCCTCTCTCTTATTTTACCAGCTGTTTTGGAAGTCAAATTCACATGCTTTTGTATGTATATCCATCCACCTGTGGTGCCATGATATCATCCACATCAATATTGTGTGGAAGGTATCAGAATAGTGAAATATTCAGCACTTTGCTGAGTCAGATTTTGTCACTTTTTAGATTTCTTTGATATTTCAGTATTTTTCTTAAGCTGAATTTTCAAATTGGACTTATGTATTATTTTTAGTTCAAGTATCCATGAAGCCATTTAGGTATTGATAAATATGAATTTAAATATCCACATTAGTGTATTTTTTGTAACACGATGAATGAGACAAGAAGAAAATATATTGGTTTGCTCAACTGAAAGATGATCTGATACCTCATAATATAATCTAAAGATATTCTTAGAAGTAGGTAGGAGGAAGAGTAGCTGTTATATCCAGAGTATTATTTTTGAATATTTAATAGGAAACTCTGAAAATTAAATCCACTTTTAAATTGTCTGCTAAGCTTGGTTTTCTCAGATTTCATCTGTTCAGCAAACTTTGTAGAAGTTTTATTCACAGTGGGTATGATCCAGCCCTGGGGCTAAACAAGGCTTTTCCTGCAACTGAAACTTTTGATTGTGTAGGTTTTGCCAGGAGAGAGTCAGAGCACATGAGCACAGAAACTCTCCCTCCTGTATCCTCCACAGCCCCCAAGCAGAGCAGAGGAAATAACAGAATTCTCCTGTTCTTCAGTTGTCAGTAAATACCTGAAACCCATTGTGGAAGTTCTGGACCCTTTTTCAGAAATGGCCCATGAAGAAGTTTACAGCACTTGCACCCATGTAACACTTGTAAGGAAGTATTTGGCAATAAGGAAGATGGTATGTAATAGGAGAATTTAAGAGGAAAAGATAGAAAATACATTCTGGGTTAAAACAGAAAGGGCTGATCTGTCCCAGTACTCTGTGGCAGGTATCTACCTACAGGGGATGCTTGGGGAAGAGCAGGACAAGAGGATGTTGGCATGGACATTCAAAACTTTCCAGTGCTCCAGCAGTCAGTGGCCTTGTGACTTCTGTAGAGAGAAAAATGTTTCAATCCCATCTCATTTATTTCTGAATAGGATTGAGTGAATGAGGCAGGGTGTTGCAGAAGAAAAAAGATGTCCTCGTGCTTAGTGACCTGGAGAATTGGTTTTCTGCCTGCTCCTGACATACAGTAATTCTGTGCTGGTTACTAAACCCACACTTGATAAGGGTTTACCTGAGCTGTGAATATCCTGGACATATGACTTGGGAATGCAATATCCACCAATGCTGAGACTTCACAGCTGCAAATGGGGTAAATTCTTCTGCCTTGGATATATGAAGTATAATATAGTACTAAACCAGATTCTGGATTTCTGGCATTGCATCTGCTGTCTCTGGAATATGAATATCAACATGCACTAATGTCCTGGTTTAGGGCAAACTTTAGCATTAACGGTAGAGTCTTTTTTCAGAAATAATGTAGAGTTGTATAAATGAAGACTATGATCTGAATTGGGTATGTGAATATGGCCTATCTGAATCATGATATTTCCTGATTTTGGGTGTCCTTTTCTGACATTTTAGTGATTTGTGCAGGTTGTGTCCTTGTGGGACACATAATAATTTCATATGCTCTTAAATATCTCTGGTCCTTACTATTTAAGCTCTTTCTATCATCTTTTATGGAAGAAAATTTTTTTAAGACTTTAGAGAGCAATTTTACTGGATGATGATGTGGACATGCAAGTCTTCTGTAAGGCCTAGCTGGGCAGTATAGCAACTTCAACATCATCACCAGCATCAGGTTTTCTTCTCAGTTATGGGAAAAAAAAACCAAAAAGAAAAAATCCCAAACCAAACTCCTAAAATTAGAAACACATGAACTTGGAGCAGAAAGATACAAGTTATTCACTGTTGTGACTCTATTACAGTCAAGCAGTAATAACAGAGTGTGGTATTCACTCTGTACACAGAAAAGTGACTTTCTCTTGTGAGTCGTGTCTGGAAAGAGAACTCAACAACTTACTGGTGCTACCAGTAAAGCAGCATTTTATCAAATGAGTCTGTTGGCTTTTTCACACAAGTAGAAGTGTGAATTTCCCAAAGGTCTGATGGTTTGGAAGGTGCTATTTAGATTTATTCTTATCATTATGTTAGACGTGTTCTGCATCATGCAGCCAGGCCCCAGGTGAATGGGAGCTCTCTGGGGGTGAAGACAGGAGCCTGATGAGTTTGAAAGGCTTATTTGCCAAAATACTCTGGTGAATAGGCATCTAGAGCTGCAGTATTTATTTTTTGTAAAGTCAAAAAAATAACCCTCAACCAAAGACCCAAGAAAACAAGAAAAGAAATAGCATTTATGTTAAAGTCCCTGGAAAGAACAGGCCGCTGGCTTTACCTTTATTGGCACTGCAACACGGCACCCTGTGGGGATTTGTGTGCATTTCTACCTTTTGAGCTCAAATTTAGTGACAAGAGACGTGGGGGTTTTTCACAATAACATGGATTTCTTCAGAAAATACTATAGAAATTATATATTTACCAGGCAGAAGTTTCAGCAGTTGTAGGCATTTCATTTTGGTCATGTCTGCAGCAAGCACATAAGTTTGTTTCCAAGTTGTGTTGGCTAACTTTTCATATTAACACAATCACCAAGAAGCTGTAGTGAGTGTTCTAAAGCATATTCAGCTCCCTGGAGTCATACTAATGTTAATAAACTCCAAGAAAATATTACCATCCTTTCCAAAATAACCAGTACAGATTAGGAAAAAGGAAATAATTTCATCACTTCATTTGAGAGGCTGAACTTTTAAGAATGGAGTTTTATAGGATTTATTCAGTGGAATGTGATGTGACATTTTTAAAAAATAAGTTATTGAGGCCTGGTTGAAAACCTGATGAAGAGAACAACAATTTCTATGTTGACCTCTTTAGGCTTTGGTCCTTGAGTACTCTTCAAAAATATGTGAAACACACAATGAAATCCATTATTTCATCTTAAGTTCTTCTGAGCCCTTCCAAGTGAAAGTGCATCATCTCCAAAGTTCTCTTTCCAGAGCTCCAAGTGTGAAAAGCTGCACTCATTATGGCCTAAGAAAAGCTGATGCATATTTGTCTCCTTGACAAGTTAATGAGGATCTAGGCTGATTTTTTGCTTACTTTGAGAATCACACAATTTTCATATAAAACTCTGGATTGAATCAGAGCAGCTTGGAGGCAACACCATCTGATCCTGACCCTTGGTGTTATAATCAGTGGTTCTCAGCAGAGGCAGCTCCTCTGCTGAGCAGCCAGAGGAAGGGATGCAGAGGTGGTGGTGTAACCATGGCAGCAGCACCCAGCACATCCAGCACCATGAGGGTGGGCACAAATCTGCCCCTGGGTTCATGTTGTTCATTCACTCCATGACCTTGGTGTGAAGATGCTACATTCCTGTGCTCAAAGCTAGGCAGTGAATATGTTAGACAACATGCAAAAAAAGTATTGATAAATTTCAATGAGATCTCAAACTTTTGTTACTTTGCTTGTCATCTAACTCATAGTTTAATCACTGTTACCTGGTCTGAGATTTTTATAGGCAGAATGCTGCTATGAGTTTAGAGTGAAAAATGTCTTGAAAATTTTGAATCTCCATGGATTCATAATTTTAAACAAATTTTGAATAGCAATATTGACAAGCACACACACACACACACACACACACACACACATATATACATTGCAGTATGCATTAACCCAGCCTGATTGCACCCCCTCCTTCCTTTATACACTGCCACTGCTACCTAGTGAGTATATTCCACAGTTAAAATGAAATGGTTCAGATGTCTAATAGTAATTGTGAGTCATTCCTCCTCTCCATAATGTGGAGTACAGAGAATAAATATAGTTTTCAGGTTTGGTAGTAAACATATCATGTGGCTCTAGTTAGAAGACCATGCTCTGTGGTTTTATGGCCAATATAAAATCTCTCTATTGATTAAGCACAGTAATGTTGTTGGAGTACCTGGAAAGGCATTCAGTCAGTACCCACAGAAGTGTCTACAGCTGGCATTGCATTTGTCTCAAAGAAATTCTGCAGCACTCTGCAATACATGAAACCCTTGGAGTTATTTTAGAGCTGTGATAAGCCCTTTCTGCTGTCAAGGAACCTCTCTTCAGCAATTTCAGTGATTGCTGCAGAGAAAGTTGTTGTGTGTTACTGAATGCTACAAGGCCAGTAAATAATTTAAAGTAATTAAACTAGAAAGTGGTTTCTTTACAAAATATTAGTGTAGGAAATATTATTTTGTTTTACAGTAAAATTTCAGCAGCAAAGTCTTACTCCAGCAGTTAGTATTTTTTTCTTAAGAAAGAAGAAGATGGAGTTATTAGTTTGTCATAAATAAGAAAGGTGTGCTAACTACTAAAAATGAAGATTTTCTGTCATCCATCTCAAGTTCTTCCCATACAGAAATTATCTGCTAGAGATGAATAACTTAAACATTTAAAAACAAAATTCCTACAGATAAAACCAGTTAGAACAAAGCAATTATTAAAAATAACATTGGAATATTGCAAATCTCACACATTGCAGCACACATTGCAGGCTGTCCACACCTCCCTGGTCAGGAAAGACTTCCCTGGGGACAAAGATTTGCCCTACTACCAAAAAAGCAGGAATTAGAGCTCTTTCCAGCTTTGAAAGAAAATTATTTTTAAAAAAAGGTACAGAACTGCTGGAGTCTATGAGCAGAACACCTTCCTGTAATAAGCTTCTTGGACATCATCAATAATTTTGTTGTTTCCTCTACTTTCTTGGCTTTATTTCCCCCTAGACACCACTTCATTCACATTCCTATCAGAAAAAAAATGGAGTAATTGAGAAAAGAGGATATTTTTCTTCTTTTCCTCTTTCTTCAGCTATCCAGTAGATTTTTCTTTTGTTGAAGAGAACAATTCATGAAGATAGACAAAGATTATCTTCAATTTTGTTAATATCTGCATTAATCTGTGCAAGCTCCAAGGATGTCACTCATGCTGCAGTGACAAAAAAATGCATAATTTGGTTTTGGAGGGACACATTAAACATCAAATTAGGATGACAAGGAAAGGAAAAGTAAAAAGCACATTATATGTGGCTGAAAGGGTTATTTAGGTGGGCTGTGTGGTGGGAACACAGGGGGTATTGACAGAAGCAGCATGTTTTCAGCACAGCTCCAGGTTTGCTTAGCCTGGAGGTGAAAGGCAGATTCCATTCCCTTTGTTGCCCAAGAATATCCAAGTTTTCAGCAGCAACCTCAGAGGAGCATCTGAGAATAGACTTCTCCTGGAGAATGCACAGTGATACAGTGATTCACATCAAGTTGCTTTCATTCTCCTCTGTTTCTACTGTTCTATGTTGTACACAATATTTAAATATTTAATGAAGCAGAGACTGGGACCATATCCAGTAGCTACTAAGTAAAGTAAGTCCCAGGGTGACCATTTTTATTTTCAGGTTGTATATTGTGATTTACATTTATTTGAACTGGTTTTACTTTTGTTAAACAGAGCCAGAAATATTTTGTTTAATCTGGGTTGTTTTTTTTTGTTTTAGTGGGAGGAAAAATCATCTCAAATTGGTTCAAAATTCCCCTATTTTCTTAACAGCTGGATAACCCTTTATTACCTCTGAGGCAGAGCCTTTTTTTCCCACTATCCAATCTGCCAGTTTAATCCTCGTTTACAGAATTGCTGATTTCAGGTCATTGTCATCAACAATTAGTAGTCCAGCTGAAAATAGGAAAATATATAAGATGCTCCTTCTGGGCTTTGTCATCTGAGTCACCTTTCCTATGACAAAAAGCCAAGAATTGTTCAGCCTGGAGAGGAGAAGGTTCCAGTGAGACCTTAGAGCACCTTCCAGTACCTGAAAGGGCTACAAAGGGACTTTTTACAAGGGTATAGAGTTATCTTTTCTGTTACATACAGATTTCTTTAATTTTACATATTACTACTTCAATTAAAAATGCACAATGATTTCTCAGTTTGTTTAATCACCAGATCTAAGATTTCTACGGTCTTCACAAATCTTTGAAGTCAATATACATACACATTTGCAAATATTACCATAGGTGTTTCATTTCAAGTACAATCTAAATATTCTTCAGTTATCTTTATTTACTTCATAGCTTTAATGACTAGTTATAAGTTTGCCTAATATCCAAAACTGTAGAAGATATATAGCAGGTCTTAGAAAAGCATTGGGAAGAGCAGACACTCCTCACTAAATAAAACAATTTGCCAGTACCTGGAAATCACTTGTGTTCAACACTTTGCCTCATACTTTGATTTCATTTTCTCAAGATATACTGTGTCCTGAATGCATTTTGGGATTCTACATTGAAAAATAAACTAGTGCTCCTAAACAATATCTAAATTGACATTTTTATTATGTTGGCATGAAGCACGTTGCTGAATTGCTTTTAATATGATAATGTTTTGCAGTTTACTATGCCATAAGTGCAGTTTGGCAGTTGAGTTTACATGAATATTTCATCCAGAAAAGGCCATGAATTTGTAATTATAAATAGACCTGTTCAACAGAAAGAGATGGATGATTCTATAGCTACTAATTTTCCAAGGAAATGATATGTAGTTGGAGACAGAAAGCAAAGACTTCCAGCTGCAGAGGGCCATCTGCAGATCACTTTAGGCACTATTACAGAGGTCCAGCTACCTTTCCTGCTGGATTAGTTGGGGTTGTTTATGATGCTCAGATTTTTGTATCTTGGCTCCTTCAGCTGTGTAATTGCAAAAGTACTGGCAGATCAAGGAGGTAAAGCTAAGCTGTCTTTTTGTCCTTCCCTCTTGTTTTGCTCACCAGCTCACCCAGCAGCTCACTCTGGTTCAACTGTTCAACGCCAATCTCCATACAGACATTACATCACACATGGCATGTTCAGTATAGTGAATAACTATTGTGTAAATTCTCTGAAATGCCAGTAGTGCACTAAGAAACCAACACTAAAACATTCCATCTTACTTTGGTCCATTTTTGGATATTCTTAATATGACTTACTTGCATCCAGTTTTACTCGGGGGTCAGCATTGCTTCTCTAGGACTGAAAAAATATATTCGAATTCTTGTCAGACTCTATTGTAATATCCCCTTTTGTTGTAATGTTTTTAGTTTTGTTTTATTCTGCTAGGGTGTTGAAAGCACCTTCAGTGCCAGATCTTCCAAACAGGCACTGCAATGACTTTACTGATGAGATTTCAGCCCTCTGTAGTCAGTGCTGCACATCAGCAAGATGCCTTCGGCACGTTGCTAAGACTTTCCCTAAAGGACCTGGTAAAAGGAGTTTGTGTATGTACAATTCACTGACAGAGAGAAGCAGCACAAACGTGCTGCTGTGATTATTGATTGGGGGAAATGATTTATCCAGGTCAATTCTATCTGACAGCTGTGATATTAATTGCTAGGGATACAGACAATGAGAGACAGGGAAGCTCTACTGCAATGTTGTATCTTATTATGCTGTATTTACTGTAAACTACTCTACTCTGTTTTCCAGCTCTGTTAAAGCCTAAAATCTTGCCCTTGGTTGTAACTGTGCAATTCCCTAGAAGTAAATAGAGCTATCTTGCATTAGCAGAGAAGTTTCTCTGTGTCCACATAAGCTCACAGAGAAATGAACAGCCGTGGCACGAACTTGTTTCGGTATTTTCGATACACATTTGGAAATATTAAAACAAATAAATTAGAAAAAAGATATAATATGGAGAAAGAAACTAGGAGAGCATTTGGAAAGAAAATGGGGGGAATACACCATATGTATGTAATAGCTGTATAATTAAGGAATAGAGAGTTAAGAATTGAATTCTTTCTTGAGAGAACTAAACAGAGTAGAGGTTAGGGGCTAATTTTCCCTCCATCAAAGTTAATGGCAAGGCATCCATTAACTTTAATAGGACCTAGATTAGCCTCAAAAATACTTAACTATTGCAGGATAAAAGAATGAAGTGATGATGATGATGATAATGAAGAAAACACAGTGCAGATGGGTATAAGTTGTTATGGAAAGAGTGGGGAAAGGAATACACAGTATTTTCAATTTTCAATCCTGGGCTTGAAATGTAAGAGAGGAGAAGGGAAGAAAAGACAGGAGAAGAATGAGGAGGTTGAGGTTTATGCTGAAGGACGATACATGAGATTTATACTGAAGGCTGATACAGGATAGGGGGAGTGAGATTCAACAGTGTCAAGCTGATGTCTGGTAGAAAATGTCTTAGTAAATACCTCTATGGTACATTTGCATTAAAGGCCAAGAGAAAATTTATGGACTCACCCCACGAATAAAAATATGAAATTAATTTAAAATATACAAATAATAATTTTAAAAGAATGAAACAAAACTCACACAAAAAAATCCTCACCATACCAAGGGCTCAAGAATATAAAAATTTTCAGCTTAGACTTGCTTTCAAAGTACTGTGGGGTCTTTAGCAAACAACATAACTCTCCTTGTCTTCGATCCCTAACATTTACTCATTTTATACATTAAATATTAATGTTGTCCAATGGTTTGAAAAGCTTCTAGAAAAGTTTGAAAGCTTCTAGATTCCTGGAAGAATGCTTCTTTATTGTTTGATCATATTCCCAAACCTTGAAGAAAGTTGGACTCTTCAATATTTTCCCTACAGACAAAGCAAGCATGCTGTAATATGAAATGGAAACAAACAGCATTGTTCTGTTCAAATAACTGTTCCCTTTTAGTTGTATTTCTAAATCACATGAGTTATTACTGATACAAAACAAAACCACAGAGAATTATTTAACTATTTTCCATCCCAAATAAAAAAAAATTGTGCCTCTTGAGTTAAAATTTTTTCCCATCCCTGGAGATGTTTCAGTATCTATATCTATTCAGTTACCTAGTATCTATGTATATACTTGTTAATTTTTCCTGAATACTTTTTTCCTACATCTCTTTTCCATTTTAGTCACACTTATGGCAAATACTTGATTTCAAAGGCAAGCAGACATTGCATCCTGTCCCTTTTCTCTTGCATTCTTAATTAATTTCTCAATGTATTTATAGGCATATTTTCTTTATCCTTAATGAATGTACACTTGATATAATCTTCTTACTGTGTCTGTGCTTTCATAAATATGCCTTTTCATAAAGAAAAGGGTTTTTTTAAAGGTTTTTCTCTAAATTTGCTCCAAAATGTATTGTGAAAGCAGCCTGTCACAAATGCTGTGGAAAGGTTTCTTTTTTGCTGTGTCTACATGTTCTCCTCCAAGAAATATTTGCATTAATAAAACTGGCAAAATGATGTCTTAATTTTGACAGACTGGCTGTGTGAAAAAAACAAAAACCAGTTATCTTAAGAAGAGCAATAACCAAAACAAACCTGCCGTGTAGGTCAGGAGTTTTCAAATGACTCATTTTTATTTCATTAAAGAGTAGAAAACTGTCAAGCCAAATTCAAAAAGATTTTGAAATAGAAGGGCTGACTCCACTTCGATTTGCATTTTACAAAGCAGAGGCTTCAAATTAGGCAGAAGGAGGGAATTCTTTGTGTCAGAAATACATGTTTTGGCATTTCTGCAAAAATCCATCCATACTTGGTGAAATAGTAAGCCCTTGCAAAGCTTCTGCACATGCTTTGAAGGGATTTGCTAAATGTGAAAAGGGAACATGGGGCTCAGAAGCTTTTCTTTGTGTTGTCACAGGCAACTTCTGCTGCCCTTCCCTGTCAGCTGCTGTGGCCACTGGCTGTTCTTGGCTCTGA
The DNA here is from genome assembly GCA_013400955.1 of Drymodes brunneopygia. Taxonomy (NCBI): domain Eukaryota; kingdom Metazoa; phylum Chordata; class Aves; order Passeriformes; family Petroicidae; genus Drymodes; species Drymodes brunneopygia. The sequence goes on along the minus strand of VZTZ01035716.1, from coordinate 926,572 downwards.
GCTGCTGCTCCCAAGTTCAACGTGGTGCTGAGCTGGCTGTGCTTTCCTGACAGTGCTCAGGCAGCCAGAGAAAGGCAGCTCCTGGGTGGGTTTGCTGATGCTGGTTTGGTGATTCCTGTCTGAGAGCCAGGAATCCGTGGTGGCACGGGAACAGAGCACCAAGGGAACACCTTGCAGGGTGTGGCAGGGAGGGGACAGGGGTCTCCAGCTGCCTCCTTCCTAGGTTAACTCAGTAGGTGTGGGCAAGAAGGGCTAAAATCCTTTTAGCCAGGAAAATTGAGTAATACGATCTTGAGGCTTTCTTAGTACTTTCTAGTGATTTTTCTGTCAGCAAAAGTGACATGCACTTTAAATTATAATAGTGCATTTTTTAAAATAATATCCATAACTGAAGAAAATTTTGAAATTTATAAGAAAAGTAGTGAACCACCTCCTCCTTCAAAATACAATGTGCTTCTCCTGAAAGAACTTTGCAAAACATTTTATGTTGCTTTTTTTGTAATGTCTTTTCATTATTCTCCTGTCCAGAAGGTGAAAGCATTAGGCTGGGACTTGGCAGGACTGAGTTCAGGTCACTACCATGCTGATGGTTTTCTGTGGGAACTTGGACCCTAATTAGTGTTAGTTTGGCTTCCTGTCCATGCAATAGAGTTAATTCCTTGTTACCTGGTGGACTAATATGGGAATAAATACCTTAGATATATTTATATTCTCACAAAAAAGTTGTCAGACAGGTCTTTGGATAAAAACCAGAACGAATCAACCCTTTCATAATCATGTGAAAGACATTCTGCAATAAAACTGATATAATTTTTTAATCAGCTTGTTTAAGTTCTAGTTGTACTATGAAAAGAACACAGAATATATCATGACAAGGAACAATACAGTGATTATACCACTGAGCTGAGATTGCTACTCTGACTTTTCAAGAAGTGTCTGCCAACATGGAAGGAAAGAACAAGGTTTCTGGTGAATTATCACTGATGTTGGTACAAACATTCTGTGCTTTAGTGGAGTGGATAACGCTCCCCCAACTGCAGCAGCACAGGAGAGGCTTCCACAGTCTGGGTTTGTGCTGTGCTCAGCTCTGCTATTACACCTGTCAAGCCAAGACAGCACCACTGTCAAGCATCATTTCACATTGTGAAATGTCAGAGCCCGGGGCCAGGGAGGCAGAACTCAGTGGAAGGACCTCGCATGTAAGTTCACAGACCTAATTATGAGATCTTATAAAAACATACCATGTACTTTGAGTTCGTGAGAGTTCACAGTTCACATTCCAGAGTCTGGTTTTAAGCCTCTAACTTGCCATGCTCTCATGTCATTTTTTAAAATGATCCAAAAGTTCACAGAAACAAATCAATTCTTTAATTTTTTTTTAAAATTCCTTTAAACCAATAACCTATTTGTGAACTTCTCTGTCCTCGTATGAAACAGCAGGGCAATATGTTATTTCCTTTTCCTATAGAGAAACAAACCTTCCTGTTCTCTGTCCTCATCACAGTTGGTGTTCCTGAGACTGAGGAGTGCACGTGTCACTGATTCCTCCTGATCTGCAATGGGCCCAATCTCGTGTAACAGATTCCCTCAGCTACTTGGCTTTCACGCAAACCTAGTAGTTAAACCTGAGATATTTTTTAGTGTGCTGCTTGCCCTCATGTGTACAAAGAACTGACTGCCAGCATCTGAAATACTGCATTTATTCTGCTGCCAATCTAAATTCATGCTGGCAACAGCTCATGGAAATTTCCTTATGTGCAGAGTTTAATTGAACAAACTTTGGTTTTGATTTTTAGAATGCTTATGAAGTTTGGTTAAGTTTTAAAATCAGAGAAGAACTTTCCAGGGACTGCTAATACTGCTATTAAAAACAAGCTTAACACTTATTTCTTTACAGGTTTCTTCTCTCTATAAACTAGGCTTTCTCATGATGCTCAAGGCAGGATAGAGTACACTCTTTAATATTTTTTATGCTATCATAATTATGTATCCTGAGAAAACAGGCATCTTTGCAGCATCAAAGCCTAGAAACCAGTGTTAATAAC
>VZTZ01035716.1:880551-924517 GCA_013400955.1 Drymodes brunneopygia | reverse complement strand
ACCCCCCCCCCCAGTCCAATAATAATCTAAGGGACAAGTTCTCTCTGTTATCTGATGCTTTATTTTCATTGCATCTATTTTCTTGCCTTCCCCTGCTATTGGACAATTTTGTGATTGAACTGAATGGAGGACTGGGCCACCTTGCCTAGGCCATGCTTTTGCCAAGAAAGGATGGAACAGATGATCCTTGAGGTCCCTTTCAACCTGGGACTCTGATCCTGTGATATTGAGAGATTTCTGCTTAGGTCATGTTACCAGATAGGGGAATATAAAGGGAAATACAAGGGAGGCATTTATTCCCTGGGGTTTTGGCCAAACTTGGGTTGGATTAGGTGGGATGTGCATTTTATCTTCTGGCCAAAACACTCCTCTTGGAGCTGCTGCCTGCCAGTGGGCATAGTCTGGATCAGAGGCACTTCAGTTCTGCCCTCTCATATTCTACTCATCAGCCAAGAAAAAGTCTGAGATAACATCAATCCCCACAGGTAGATGACATCCTCTGCAGATATGTTACAATAGGGAGGGGGGTGTTGCATGCAGAGTTCTGCGCTCATAGCTCATGCATGTGCAGAGACATCTAAAACTGTAAACTGGCACTCAACTCAAAAAATGTGTTTAGAAGTCTGTAATGTTTCACACATTACATCACTTGATAGTGATTTTTATACAGGATGATGTGTGTATGCTAATTCTGTTGATGTGTGATGGATTTATTAAACTAAAATGGTTCTGTTCACTAGGATTTTTTTCAGTGAAATTATTTTGCTGTCTTGTCAAATAGAGGAAATTCTGTTTGAAATGAGAGATCCTACCTGTTAGTATTCCACATCCACCTGTACAATCTAAGTCCATTACAGCTGATGCATCCAACAAACTCGTAAAAAAATATTACAACATGATAGAAGTCAATCCCAAGCTCACAAATAGAATTTTGTGTTTGGGGAAGGGTTCTGTGGCAGAGCTACCAGGCTTCCTGGAGACATCAGCTGTGCTGAATGACTGCACATCATCATTAAGTGAGGAGAAGTGCCTGGGCAAAGTCAGTTGAGGTTCCTTTACATTTATGTGTATTCATTGTAGGAGAAGCAGCTCCCTGCTCTGCATCCCAGAACTCTCTTGCTGGCTCCACGTAGCAGAAGGAGGAGAAGCTGGGCCTGATTCCCTGTGAGTGAAACAAATTTTGGCTTGAGAAGCTTCACCAAGCTGTGGCTTTTGCATTCAGAAACAGGTACTTTTAGTGTGTTCTGCAGACAGTTTTCTTTACTAATAGCTTGACTTCCACTTTATACTGGAAATTTCTAAGTTGAATTATTCACATTATACTTAAAGAGCTGTAATATGAACATTGAAGCAGGGTAGAGGTAGGAAAGCCAATGATATCTTTAAGAGGTTAGTGTAAGGTGTAAGATTAGTTTTTATTGCATTCTTTAGCTGAATTTTAATGTCTCATGGGGAACCTAGAGATTCTGAGCTACTTGTTTACCTGTGTGAATATGGAAAACTGTCAAAATTAGCAAATGTGAAAATCAGGAGACTGGGGGCAATGTCATATAATCAAATTCAAGGACTGCATTTATTAATGAAATGCTATAGAAAAAGGTTTCATTTGAGTTCTTTCCTTGTCAGGCTTCACCTTTTGATAGTGTAAAATCACGTTTTATTTTTCTGGTCTCTGTTGTAGAACAGTAAGTGTGAAAATTATATACAAATGAATGAAAAATCTCTTCCTGGATGAACATATCACTGGCTTTTACTTTAGTCCTTTCTACTTCTGCATTTACTGATGTCCATTGTTCAAGCATTTTTCTTGGAAAAGTAGTTGGAAGAGTTTGATGTGTTTTGTATTTGTGTAAATCACAGAAGCGCCAGGAGATCCTGCAGCCCAAAGGTGGAGCCAGACTCTGCTGGGCAGATGCTGTGAGTGTTTTCTGAGGGATATTCTTTGATTAGACACTCTTTAATATTTTGTGATAAAGTTTCCTTATAACATGAAACAATATTACAGGTGCAGTAATCTGTGTTCAGTATCTTCTTTATTGCAGTAAAAATAGGGAGAAAAGATAATATTAATTGCTTTATGTGATTCCATTCCAGAAATGGGCCAGTTGAGTACCTTAGTGGTATGATTGACCAGTATACTTGTGGTTTTTAACAACCCTACCATTTTCATTTCTTCTTGCTATATCTTAGGCTAAATAGGAAATTCTTCAGAGGGAGAGGACCATAATGAGCTCCTCTTCCACACAATGGGGCCTGAAATGAGTTTATGATCTTCCAATATTTTCTTATTATAAATGTAAATGGCAAATAATTAAAAGTGCTGTGATTTTAAGATATGGGTGTAATATCCTATAGAGAATTTAATTCTTTTTTATGGATTGGATTCACTTCTGAAGATTCCTTTAAAAACATAATGTATTTAGTGGTGCTTAGAACAGGTTTTTACCTCTTCTCTAAAACAGAGTTGGCTCTCATAATTATGATTTTCCTTTACAATTTCACCATTTTAAGGCCTTAGATCTGGGCTTGGCTTTTCAATAATTTTTTCCTGAAATTTTGTAATAAATAAGTTGCTCATTTAGGAAATAAAGAAAATAAATCAGATAGGAAATAACGATTTTAACCTGTATTTTTCTTTCTCCTATGTATGTATCATGTTTTAACTATCAGCCATTTTCTAATGAGAGCTCCTCACTACCACATTGATGATATGGGTAGTGTTACTAATTAGTTTGAAAAAAGTCATAATAAGGGAGACAAAAACCATATTTCAGTACACCTTTGACTTGGTCTCTGACTTGATGAAATTTCTCTGTGTGCAGGAGCAGTAACAGAGACATTGCTTTGATTTTAGTTTTCTGAGAGTACTGCTTCAGGATATTGGGGTGTAAGTGGAGAAAATTAATGAGAATGGAGGGGACAGAGAGAGAGAGAACAATCCCAAATTTAGCAATGGAGGCTGTTTTTTCCTTGTCTTTCATGGTAGATTTCAAACTTCATGGTTTTAAAAGTAGACTCAATGAGGGCTGTGGGTCCCTTCCAACTGAGGATATTTGGTGGTGATGATGAAACAATCTGAAGCAAGATCAGTTTTGCTGAACAGTGTAACACATAAGAATTGAAATTCAGGTGTAACCCGATGCCAAGTATAACACTGATATGTGATTATAGCAAAGACATCTTGTATTAAATTCAAAATCCAAGTAACAATTTTTAGGAGTAGAACTTGTTATTAAGATACTGGGAGATTTTCAGCTCTGTGAATTACTCAGGTTATTCTGTAATCCATGCAATACACTTTAAGAAAAAAAAAAAGGAATATGCAGTAAGATCTTCTGAAGAAATAATGAAGAATGAGAATAACTGAAGGCATTAATCTTATTTTGAGAGGTAGGTACAATCTGGTCATCCTTGTTCAAGAAAAATGAACTTAAATGAGAACAGATGGAAAGAGGTGCAATTATGATGATTAAGCGAACAGTGAATCTATCATATCAGAAGAAATTAAAGTGTGTTATATAATAGGACTTGCTTATTTAGCCTGGTAAAATGAAGACAGAAGCACATGATTCATCTCTGTAAATAAAACCAAGGGTTAAACACAAAGAAAGGGAGAGGAGGTTATTGCCAGCATTTGATAAAGTGCTTAAAACCTGGCATGAATGAATGCAAACTGGATGTGTCAGAAGTCCTTCAGCAGCATTTTTTAGATGCTGGAAGAGTACTCTGATACTGAAAAAAACCTGCTGCAGGCGTTCTCAGTCCTTCCCCTTATTTCCAGGCAGGAGGCACAGCCAGGGTCCCTGTAGCCTGGTGCAGCCTGAGCAAGGAACGTGTCATGTTACAGAGACTGACACAGCTTTGAATAATGATGCTTGTCTTAATAAATGTTGTCTTTACCCTTCTTTCTTATGTCATGGGGAAAGTTGCAGGGAGGGTTTTTGGGGGATTTTAATATTTTTTAAAACCTTGCTAATATAGAAAATATTACATCAAATATGTGAAGAATTGCTAGTAAGCAAGAGTTAGGGCAAGTGAAAATTACTTGAAGTACAAAAAGATACTATGCATATCTTATAATGTGACAGTGAAAATAAATTGTTGATGCTGTTATTATTTTAATGCATATTTAATACAAAAGTCTCCAGGAGACTGAAAGCTGTGAATTTAGTTACTGTTCTTAAAATGACAGCATACATGAAAGGTTGAAAATTAGAGTCCTGCTAAGCAAAATATTTTCAGTCTGTCAGTAGAGAATTCTAATTCATGGTTGCCAAAGGACACGGGTAGAAAATTATAACTTAAAGGACATGAGTAAGCTAGGATTTCTGAAAGGTGAGTCATGTTAAACAAATAAGATTACCTCTTTAGAAGTGACTGGCAGAAGGGAAGATTTAGTACTTTTCCATGTCAAAAAAAGCTTTTTCTTTTTACCAAAATTTTATGCAACAGATTTTTGTATAGGCTATCTGAACAGGGATTGGATGCTTAAGATTTTTAATACTGATAAGTAACAAGAGTAGCAGGGAATGGGAAGTGCATTTTGGATTGGTGGATTGTTGAAGAGTAGAATTCTTTTGCTTTCTTTGTTGGGATAATTTCTCTTCAATAATTTAATTATTGATTCAGTTTTTAAACATGTAGGGTAATAAATATTTCATGTGATACTATAGTAAAAAGATAGTTTAAATGGCAGATGGTTGCAGTTGCTTTACAGGATAATTTCTGATCAATTGAATGGACAGACCAGGGGGTGGAAAATTAAATGCAATAGATTTAAGTGTTAAGTGATGCTCCTGGGTTGGTGTATTACACAAGCTAAGTGTGGTTGAACTTGATATTGAATTAGGTAATAGTCAGGAAAAAATGTTCAATGCATGCTATTGACAGACTCAGTGTTAACTGCTTACTTCATTGTGTAGCAGAAATACAGGCTAATGCATCCAAATGGACTTCTAATAGAAAACTGACCTTGTTTTATAAACCAGTTCAGAAAGAATAACCATTAGGCTGAATTTCCCTATTTTGGTCATTAACATGTAAACATAGAATTATCAAGGAATAAAAGGAGCACATTCAGTGAAGTTGATAAATTTGGGAATATGTGGTCTAGAGAGGTGGAAATAAAGTAACATGCAGAGAGGTTGAGAGTCCCTGTTAATAGCATTGAACTTGGAGAAAAAACTGTAAATCCTGCTTTGACCATAGAGAGTCTTTGAGGCAGGACTGGAGGGTCTTTTCCTACTTACTCTTCAATCATGTTATGTTATTTGACATTTCAAAACTTGACACCGAGTCTTTGGCACCTTCCAGAAGCCCTCAGAAGTGAATCCCAAGGAAAAGGCATTGCTGCTGTTCCTAATCCCCATAATACAGATGTGGTTAATTTAATGCCTGAGTTACCTCGCTAAGATTGCTGCAACACCCTGTATATCTTAAGTTAATAGCATGCATATGTATTTGCAGGATCAGGCTTCACTGATCAGCTTTATATTTAGATGTAGCTAATAACCCCTTCTGTGAGCTGGGTGGAATTTCCCCTGTCTAGTGTGAAATTTGATGTGCATTATTAGGAAGTCAGGAGTTACCGCTCTGTGACCACTGTTTCTTGTGCTGATAAAAATGTAGGCTTCTTTTAAAGTGGGCATCTTTCTCATCAATCTATTCCATTTGCCAGCCTTTATATCCCATGAGATGTATGGCTTGGAGAGATTTTGACACTAGAAAAACAGCATGGCTTTGACTGAGATGCTGGTCCAGCCTCCCATGCAGGTGGGGAGGGGGTCACTGGCCACCTCAGTGCGAGGTGTGGAAATCAAACCTGGCCAAAGCTGACCTGTGAGTTATTGCTGGGAATGGCAAAGAACTTTTGAACTCAAAAGAGGTTGTTTTGTCTTTATATCTATCTAAAAACCTGGGAGTGACCCTTTGAAAAGGGTTGTAAACCAAACATGCAAAGCATTATGACCCCAGTCAAACTGTGCTGACAATTACTAAGGAATTACAAATACAAATGACATTTGCTGCAGCTATAGGTACCATTATTCCAATTAATGTGTGTTTTTCCTTTCAAACATTGTTTTCATACCTGTACCCCTTGTATGTTATATATTATTCAGTTCTATACAGCAGGAACATATGATGGGATAAGATCATGAGGGTAGGATTGTCAAAATAATGAATGTTTGCATATATAGCTGAAGATAAAAGAGGATGTGACTGCACTCTACCTGAAAATCAGATCCTTTATAATTTCTCTATCCACGTGAGATACAAAGGTGTTTTGAGCTGAGCTGTTGGCACTAACAATGGGAGTTCTTTATAGGTCTTTTCTGTCTTATTTAAGGTTTCTTTAGGACTGTCCCTAATCAAGCAACTCTTACTATTGTGTCTGTAATCTGTTCTCTGTTTTCTCAGGGATTACTGATCATTGCAGAGTAATGGCAAAATAATGTTGAAACCAAAGTTGCTGCCATACCTCAATGTGTAACTTAAGCACACTAAATTTTTTAATTTTTTGTAGTTGCTGCTGCATTCGTTATTGAATGCGTTTCTCCTATTTAGATTAGGATAATTTTAATAACACTTTAAGAATGAATTATTAGAATTTTTTTTAAGACAGCTAGTATATTCAGTGGCAAGGGTAAATATTGTACGCATGTAAAGTCACTGTTTAGCCTTGATTTTTCAACCATATTTTACTGTCCACTGGCAGGAAAATAAGCAAAATGCATCATGGCATGGCTTTATTGTACCACTGCTCAGCAATTTTTATATATTGTTTCCTTTTATAATTTGAGACATGATAATGATTTTTGCAATAAATTTTTTCCTAAGTATTCTTACTGATGGATGATGCATTTATTTAAGCATCAGCGGACAAATAAAGTTATCCACGGATGACTAACAACCTTAAATAAATACCATTTCACTCAGCAGCTATCCATAGTACCTTAGCAATGCAATTACATGCCAGGACCTATTATCCCAATTAATGAACTGTTTTATATTCACTGTGCATTATACTTGAAACTCTTCAGAGGCCTGGCCTTCACTTACCCAGAGGCAAAAAAGAAATGTATAACAAATCACCAGGAAAAGGCTTTCATTTACTTTCCAAGATATGTAGCGTGTAATTAAACTTAAAGCATAACAAGGATGGTCTCAGAAATGCCCTTTGATTTAAGCTACAGTAAAACTATATATTAAACCCATGATTATTAAATATAGCTATCTTGTTTTCCAAGATTATTATTATTGCTAACAGCAAAAGTAGATATTTTGCTATCCTCTTCCTGTATTGTCTTTTTTACAATTATTTTGCCAAAGGCTAAGCTTGAGGGTTATTTTCGAGACTCATGTTGCTTCTCTCTTTCTAAGCATATGAAATAAGAGCATCAGTTCCTGGGGATGCTGCATTTGCTGGATGAGTGAGCAAATAAAATAGTCTACTAAAACATACGCAGTGCACTGTTGTGTTGCTGCTTTGTAAAATGCCAGCTCTGGGCTGTCCTTCACAGGGCTGGAATTTGACCACTGGAGTTTCCCTCTACTCCCTCTGGTGGTTTCCAGAGCTGCATTTCTACAGCTATAAAATAAAACACAGTTGTATTTCTTCTGCTCATTGTAAGGAGCATTGATTGCTTCTCATTGTATATTATAGCAGAGGGGCAGTCTATTACATGAATTTATTGCATTTTCTTCATGATAATTACTGGAAGTTATTGAACAAGGCAGGGAGTTATCACCAGTAAGTTCTTGCTATAGCTGAGGAAGCAAATCCACAAATATTTAGTGGATCTAAAGCTGTAAACAACACAACCTGTTTACAGTGTAGTAGGAATTTACAACTTACAGTGCATCTGAGGATTTTTTAGGAATCATGCTCCAACAGCTACAAATTCAGGCTTGAAATATGAACTGCAGTAAAAAATTGTCTTACATTGTATTGTGCAGATACCTTTTGTTGAGCCATTAGACAGCAGTTAAAACGACCACTAGATTCACCATTTCCCTTATTCAAGAATGGCATTACTATTTCATGAGCAGCTGGTTAGGCAGTCTCATGAAATCTGCATTCATACATTAATGCAGGATTGCTCTCTTTGCATTCGGAAGAGGAATCTATCAATGGGAAAAATCAATAATGTAAGTGTCCCCACAGGTCTGTGGATTCCCGTAAAATACAATCATTGAGTCATCTTTCTGTAATTTCTTTTCACAAATCATTTTTCCAGTCCCAGTTCAGTAGTAGCCAGAGGAGCACTAGGAAAGAGGAGAGCTGTCACAGCCAGAACAACCACAGAGTGCTCCTCCCAAATTTCCTGGGTGGGCCTTATTGCCTCCCTGCCTTGCCCCCCATAGAGCTGGACATGTCCTTGTCACACCAGATAATGTCAGCCACAGGGAATGCTGAGAGGTGGCCCAGGGCTGCTACAGCTGCCCTTGGATGCCTGGCTCCTGAGAGCCTGGAGGACAAGAGGGTGAGCAGGTGTCTGCTGCCCACTGGGTACAGCTGGAACCTGCAGTGGCAGCTCTGCATGGCATTAAAAGATAAATGCCAACAAGTGCAAGTGTGTGAGTTCCTGTTTTTCTGGTAGCTCCTTCTTTCCCTGAAAGAAAAGGAGGCCTCATGTTTCGGGTCCTACTGCTCTCCTCTCCTCTCTGTCACAGGTTCTGAGACATCAGTGAGTACAGCACTTGGGATAGCCAAGATATTTAGATTTATTTCCAAGTTCAAACAACCTTCAGATTCCCGCCTGGATCCATTCCATTCCAACCATGAACGGAATCACCTCCCAAGCCACCTCTCTAATATGGTTACAGATAATTATTTCATAAACATAAAGCAGTGGTTTATAAACATATGCAGGAAAAGTGTTTTACTGCATTCAAATGCCAAAGTTCCTAGATTTTTCCTTAGAATACTTCTTAGACATCAGAGGGTGTTTTTTAACATGCAGGTCCACTGTGGGAATGGATTACTGATGCATTTAAAGAGCAGCCCTGCTGTCCCATCAAAGGGGTGCTACAGGTGTAATCCACGTTTATTTAAAGATGGAAGATAAAAGGCAAAGAGAGTTAAGACAAAAGCCAAAAAATGTTATAAGCCAGCACGTTTAGCACTTTATCCTTAAATATATGAACAAACTCGTACAGAAGAAATAAAAAGCTAGCACGTATATTAACTCCAATTAAATGTTGATGACTTTGATAAATGCTGCAGTCTCAATAAATATAAGTGATCTTCACATTACTCTTCATTTATTGACACTGTCGTACTATTTTGAAGAGGATTCATCTTCCACCAAAGACTTTTATTGCTATAATATTTCACAACTGACTAGCCAATTTCTTCCATTATCTTAATATTCACAGTTAAAATAAAGAACTAACATTATCCCTGATGACTATCTATGTCATATACAGAGACAGTAAGGAGAAAAAACATAACTTCAGAAAGAAAATTCCTGGCCATTATTCATCTTTCTTACTTCAATTTCAAATATCACACTGAAATAGGCTTGGAAATATTTTTTTTCTTCTGACCTATTTTCCTGGTTTTCTTATCAGTCTTTTTGCTTTTTGAAGGCAGAAGTTGTAGATGGCCTTTTTAGAGTGTTTAAAGTAGTTTTAAAGTTTTTACTCCCTTGGTAGAACAATTTAATCACTTTCATCTCTACCATTTCATTCAGAGAAGAACATTTTACAAAACTAAAAAAATTACTTTTCCTAGTTCATTGTGGAGCTGAAACAAAGATTTAGGAGGTGATCTGTGGCAACAGTGACAGAACTGGACTGCAGAGTTGGTCTCTATTTTAGCCACCATCTAGAGAAGAAGGAAAAGGAGAATGATGTGATAAGCCTTTTGATTCTGCCTCTGTGTTTAAATTGTGCCTTTCTGCCGGGAGAAATGGGAGGAGCCAAGCCCTTAACCAGGGACTCCAGCATTGCTGTGAGGATAAGTGCCCTTGATATGTACTCTGATCATGGCTGGAAATCTGCAGGATCATAAATGTCATCCCTTTTTCCTGTCTTGCAGCGATTGATTGCTTTCCAAATGTCTTAGTTATGACTGTCCAGACAGCAAATATATTTTGGTTGTCTGTAAATATTAATTACAGAGTGCTACACATGATAAGAATATTTAGTATCTCTAATGTTGGTCATTTTCCAGTAGAAAAAATTCAGCAATAATGGCAGAAATATAAAATCTGGGGGGGAGGAATGGACCTTTAAATAAATACTGATTTACTTCCTCCCTTCCACAGTATTAACAGTATTATTGATACAGAAGGTATGGCAGTCTCCTGTCCAGGATTTACTCGAGACTTACAGAGCGATGAACCTCCTTCTAGGCCCCTACAATCTTGTGATATTGATAAACATATGGATAAAGAATGCATCTGATAACTATCACGTATTATTACGTTACAGAATTAATATATTAAATAATTCTGTGTATTACTCTGCTATATCTCAGAATAAGAAGATTGGGTATTTGGTTTGGTTTGCTTGAAATTGTGTAAAAATATTCATAGTATGTGGATGAACACAGCTTTTCTATAACAAAATGAACTTTGGTATCATTTCATTATCACAATAAGACATTTCCAAGAGTGTGGTATTGTAAGATAGTCCTTTTATGGATAATTTTAAGGCCAGTGGGGCATGTGTTATCTCACTTTAACACACACCTTGTGTTTTTTTTTTATTTAAGTAAATGATGTTTCCAGTCCAACAGCTTTTTTGTGTACAGAACAAACTAAAGAAGGTGAATAATGCAACCATGGGAATCTTTTAATTTAAAAAGAAATGTTTCTTAATTAGAGATAATGGTATAAGCTTGGCAGGAATGCTCACCATATGAGCAAATCTCAGCACCTCTACTGTGCTTGTATAGAGAAAGGGCTGTAGGTAACACCCTGCTCTTACTTAGCTCTTTGACTTTTCCTAATGACATCTCCTACCTACCTTTTCCAATCCTTCTAATTAATTTTTTTTAACATCTACGTTCATTAATGTTTGGGTGTGGGATTTAGGGATTCTTAAGTGTGTTAAATTGAAGAAGCTGTCCCCTCATGAGGGCACTGCCACTGTACAGCAGGCCTGTACATACTTATTTAAAGCAAAGAAAAAAAGGCAGCAAGAGCTCTGCTGCTGGGAAATTAGCCTTTCCTCAGGCTCCCACAAAGACAGGGGCAGCAGTGAGGAAGAGCTCAGTTTTTGTCCCGGGATGCTCTGAGAGCTGGGGTACAGCTTTGTCTTCACGTGCTCTGATGTAATTCTGCTCCAGAACTGCCCAGAGAACTTTTTGTTTCTCCATTCACCTTGTACTTAACAGTAGAACAGGTGCTATTGCAAATAACATGTTCAGGAATGGCACCTGATTTCCCTTCTTTCAGCTGCAACATTCTTGTTTAACCATGGCAGAGTTGCAGCTTATCCACGACTCTGTTGCAGAGCTCATTCATCATTCCAGCCCCTGGTTCTGACTGTATCACTCCCCAACACGTCCTTTTTTTTTTTTTTTGGGATCTGTCTCATCAGATATAAAACTTTATCTTCATTTCTATCCCCTCTTTTAATCAGCTGCAGGGATGTCAACTTCTGCCTGGCCAGCCCTGTGCTGTTGTTGAAACTGGGGAGGAGCTTTGTCTGCAAACATCAGCCCAGGCACGTTGTCACTCTGCCTCAGCCCCACAGTACTCCCTTTCGTGCTGTCCCAAAACACTTGTCAGTGCTTTGCTCCTGGGGTTCTAAACCCATCACCTACTTTTTGGGTCTCATTTTCCCTATGACTGTTGGGTATATTTTGTCTCATATTCAGAGCAGAGATTCTTCCCCCGAGTGGAAATAAAAATATCACAGTGTTTATGTGTTTCCTGTTGGGAATTACTAACTTCGTGTGAGGTTTATAAAGCTTAATCACTCTCAGTGGAACTTGTAAATCATGTAAAAAAACAGGCATGTACAATAGAGTATAACATACATTTGTGATTACCATCATAAATGACATCTTACTTTGCAACACTCGAAATACTATTTCTCCACTTTATTTCAATATTTCCTTATTACATTCTGTCAGAGGTTCAAAGCAGAAAAATGTGAACTATTGTAGAAGGAAATTCAGGCTGTGAGTGAAGTCCTCCCTTGTTAGTGCTTCTTTTAACTACTCTGATTTGTTCTAAGTATAAATGACTTTAAAAATATTCCTTCCACTTGGCCATTCCATGGTAGTGAATTGCACATCAGCCTTCAAATTGTAAGGAAAATTATGAAAAGGAAGATACAAGGATCACAGAAGCAACAAAAGATATCAATGTTTTATTAATATATTTTTTTTTAGATACAACTACAGTCCTAGTCCTAGTCAAAATCTCTTACTACCCAACTTCTCACTTCAGATAGAAAAATTAACAAAAATAGAAGTGCCTGCACATAAAAAATGTATTGCATAAGCTATATTCATCACTGGATAAAGCAGCTGAACCCAGTATTAATAAAGATTGCTATTCATTTTTTGAATTTGTATGATTGACCACTTAAAGAAATTACTAGTGCTATAGAAAGTCTTGTGACTAAAAGGGAAAAGTCATTTAGTTCAGGGAGGTCTTGTCAGCCTCATAAAATAACTGTTGATTATAATTATACAGTAATCTCTGAAATATTCTCTTGGGAAGTAGAGAGAAAATGAACAGGGAAAAAAATTACCTCCAACTGATACACATCACTGATATCAAGAATGCACTTTTGCAGCTTATTGCATGCTGTGAGAAGCTTTCCAAATCTTGTTTCTTTTGCTAACCTCTCATTTCATCTGTCTAGTTACTTACACTGTGTAAGGCAGAAAATTTGCTTTTCCAAAGTCACTTATATGAACTAGCCAAACTATTTTTGTTTCCTCGATTGTCATGCTCTAAAAAAATATCCAGTTTTATGTGAGTGTTTAGCCTTAAGATAAGGAACATAAGAACAGATCTGAACTTCTCCAGCATCAGACAGTAATTGTTTCTGTGACTTACAGTGTCAATTTTCCACTCTCAATATTACTATCATGAGGGAAATACTACTGGTGTAACAATTGCTCTTGATTTCTAGCATGTTACAGATTTGCTGCTTTGCCCTGCTGCTTTACAGAACAATAACCAGAAGGGCAAACTTATTTTCATTCTGGTTTAACAGAGAAGCAATTTTTCCAGTTTTGACCTGAAAAATTTGCAGTCATGTTGAAAATCTTACTAGGAAATGGTCACCTCCTCCTGGTCTGTGTTAGCTGTACTGGCATGTGGAAGGCACGTGCCTAGTTTCTCACTAATTGGAAAGTGTTTCAAAAGAAATGAAAGTAGTGAATACTGATACCACTGCCTGGTGAGCTGTTGGAATTTCAGGGTATATTATAAATATAAGGTATGTCTGGAACAGTATAAAAATCTTGCATGTTTCTTGCAGAATTAAATCTCTGGTGGAGAACCATGGACACATTTAAGGTATTTCACATTATTTTAGGTGTTCTTATCCTACTAGACTGTATAATTCCTCAGATTTATAAATACATAGCCCATTTAAAGCAATGAAACTTTACATTCATTCTTTAGTCTGGAGGATTGTGTAAGCACAGCAAAATGCATATCCATGTTGATATTTAAATTATTTTTAGTATCAGCTTTAGGACTTATTGAAATGAATGGCGTTCCAGGAGGGCAGCACTCAGAGCAGAAGTGAGGTGTGTCCGGTCTCTGGCAACTAGAAACTTTTCTTTTTAAAGAAATGGAAATGATCTGAAAAACTGTTGCCCAATCCTTTTAAGCATAGTGCTCTGTGTGGGGAATCCCACAAATGACAACTCTTGAAGGCAATAATAAGAAGTTCTAAGCTTGATGGAAGTCCCTGTTATTTCTCTAATGTGAAATCCCAATGGAGCTGGCCTGGAGCAACTCCACACTTCAATACAAGCTTCAGTTTTGACACCACTGACCTCAGGACAGAGATTGTGAGGATGAATCTGGTCACTCTGTCAGACCCAGTGTGATTTCCAAAGGGAACAAAGAGCTCCAGAAAATTAGGTCTTCTATTAGAAGAGTTTCTAAAATTAAATATCTCTACTGATTTACAAACATCTTGTACGTGTTTATATTGTGAATTATGAAGATCTGTATGAAACTACTGGAACTATCTATGCATTTTATCTATAGTGAAAGCCTGCATCAAAATTAGATATTGCAGAAGTGTATGTCTGAAAAGTTGCAAGTCTAGAAATGTTTTAGTCCTTTTTAGAGGTCAAGAGTGATTGGCCACAAATCAAAAAATAGCTAGAAACAAATGAAGATTCACCAGCACCAGACAGATTTGCTAGAGGTGAATTTGCATGTGTTACATGTGTCCAGATGTTCTGTTCCGCTCATTACTGGCAAACAGCCCAATTTATCTAAATTACATTTAATATACAGCAGTTTGTGGCAGGTGTAAAGAAAAAAATATATGTATTTTGCAAGTCTTCCATGGTATTCTCTATATAATTAAAATTGGTTTTGTAAATGACCTTAATAGTATTTTAAAAGGGTAGCAGAGAAAAACATAACTTGATAGTGAGCAATTACTTATAAATTAAAAAGCTATTGCATGTAAGTTTCCTGTTTTCAACTCCAAGAGACAGTGGCCACACAGATTAAAGGAGGGGTTTCTATGGAGATTATGAAGCCACTTTTCAAAATGCCCTTCATGGTTAGCAAGAATTCTCAGTGTGTATAACTTCTTGACCTTGATAATCACTGCCAACAGTTTAAATGGAGTTTGTAGGATGAAGAGTGAGTTTGGGCAGCAGTCTGAGAGTATTTTGATTCTTTTCCTGGCATAACCATCTTGTGACAGTGTCACAAAAGCGCTTCATTGGAAGAGCACGGGCAGCTTGAGAGGACTCAGATGCTCCTTGCCTGTGCAGGCACTGCTCAGCCTCAGCAGCGCTTCCCAGAGCCCTGCAGTGCCTTGGAACATCATGTGCATTAAGAGATCTCTGGCTTTATCAAAGCTGTTGTTTCCAGTACACAATCCACAGCATCTGCCTCCTTGGAAGGCAGGTCCTGTTGTCTCTCATCCAGTTATTCTTCAGTGGTGTCCATGGAAGGGAATGGGCAAAACTGCACCAGGTCTCAAGGGACTTCTTTGTGCCTTGGCTGGGGATAACTGATACTTATCTCTTGCAAAGTCCTTTGAGATTTGGAAATGTAAACCTCCAAACATTAGCTAGTTGTTACCATGTTGTTACCATTATTCAGTGAGGGGATGGAGTTCCTGATAGCGAATTCACAAATATTTAGCAAATTTCAATGCAGTTTAAGAATATGGTTTTCTGTTTACTTTAGAAATTCTCTACAATGTCTCCTGCAGTATAAGAATAACTCAGTATATTAAATGTATGGAAGTAGCTATTGTTAACATCTCAATGAATGTATGAACATACTGTGAGATAATTTTTAATCAGTTTAACATTTTTGATTGTTCTGTGAACTCACCTTATGCTATGAAGGAAGATGGATTATATGTGATGTTTGAGAGAGGTAATGGATTGACACAGTGGCTCAGGCTGTTGGTCTAAACACATCTTTAGTCAGCATTGTGTTATTCCTTACAACTCACACCCTCTTGATGGCTTTGAGACAGATGTCCAGTACTGAACTAGACAGAAGTGCAAGTAATATTGAACAAATATAGGGGTTTCACTTTGTCTGTCTGTTGATTCAACCTGTTTCTGTAGAACAAATTATTTGAATTTCTACTGCATTAGCAACAGCAGACTGTTTGGAAAGAGATTTTGAGGTCAGACATGCCACCTGGCAAATGGTGGAGAAGTTTGTCGGGAAAATGCATCAAAATTGCAGAGAATTCTTTTAATGAGGACAGGATATCACATAGAATCATAGAATCTAAAAGCACTCTTGCTTTGCTTATTTAGTATTATAGTGGTGTTTATTTGCTATAATGTTGAAATAAGAATAGTTAACATTCATTTCAAAAGGAAAAAAGATCTTTTTCCTGTAATTTTCAGTGCAATAAGCTTAATGCTAGAGCCTGAGTGCAGTTGTACTGAAATCTGTGAAGAGCTCCTAGGTAAAAGAACTTTTCTCTACTGGCCAGTGAGCCATCCTATACCCTTTTTGTGTACAAGATATGAAGATATTGTCTCTAGGGCTGTACAGCAAATGAAACCTTTGGCAGGGAAGCAGACATTCTGCTCTGAGTTTATTGCTCTGGAGCTCTGAACTTCCCAGCCCTGCAGTGCTACTGCAGAGGACCCAGAAAGTTACACTCTAAGTAGAGGCTGCATATATCATTCGCTGTCTGGACTTCCACAGGAATATTGAATATACTTTTGCTGTGAGAATGTCTGGATATGTGTTGATTTATGCCCTTTTTCACCTACTGCCCAGTTTATTTTTCTCTGAATTCTGACTTAGGAATATTTCTGTATCTGCACAGACTGAAATACATAAATATATTTTGTGTTATGCAGTTTTAATGACATTTTTTTTCTACATAAAATAAGAATATATGCTGTTTATGAGCATCTGTTACTTCTGGAATCAGCTTAGTAAAGGACATTTTGTGTTTAGTAATCCAGAAAGTCCTGTAGTTAAACTTTCAGAAAAACAGTTATTTTTTCCATGCAAATAAAGCAGTGAAGGGGGTTTTTGTCAAAACATAGTTGTTTGTTATTCCTTTTACAAGATATATAGTCTTGTTTTGGTCATGATTGCTCATGCAACCATATGGGAGTTTGTTCATATTCTAGTTGAGCTAAAATCTGTTGCCATGTGTTTGCCTACTCATAGTAATTTTTTTAAGGCTTGTCTATTTTTCACAGCTAAATTTGTTGATTTTCTTTTTATAAAAGACAAATGATGAAGTCAGATGCTTACTGTTTAGGACAGTAAACAACAGAGAAGTTAGTTACTTTGTGGTTTTACTTCTCTCTAACAAAGTTCTTAAATAACAAATTCCTAAAACTATATTTTAAGCAGGACTGATTAGTATCAGTATTGAAAGCCACTGGTAATGTGGGCAGCTAAAGATAAAACTGGCAGGGCCAGAGGTATCCAGGCTTAACTATCCCACAGTCACTGAATTTCACAACCTTGAAATAGACAGCTGATTTCTCACATGTCCTTCAACCTGTCTGAGCCTTATGGAGGGGCATGCAGGGGCCATGGAGAAACGTGCAAGGCTTGAAGGGACAGGGAATTTACAACAGTGCAACAGTCAGACTTGCTGATGGCTCCCTGCTGGGGAAGAGGAGGAACATACCAGGATCATGATGAAACTCAGCTCTTTTCCTGTCTTTTTTTCTTTTTTCTTTCTCTCCTTTGTGTGTGTGCGTGTATGCATGTGAATGTTCTTTTAATATTACTCTAGTGGATAAATCAGTCAATTCAGTGGGGAAAAACTGCTCAGTTCTTGGTTTATTTTGTTTGCTTCCTAGGAGCTACCTAACAACACCCTGTAGCAGACACACCAATTTTAGACGTACATTGACTTCATTTGCCAAACGTTCTCTAAGAATAAACCTCAAATTTTACAATTTAGTTTTGTTTACTTGTATTCTTACTTACACATATATGAAAGAAGAGCTTTTTTTCAGCAATTTATTGTTCTGATACATCACTGTTGCTCAACAAATGTAGTGTGAGGGCTTTGTGTGGCACGCAGGCACCCAGTTGGAAGAGCCTGTCTGTGTGGGAGGACTGTAGTGCTCATACTCATTAGTTTCCTTTGCAATTCAATGAGCTCAGTTAGACTGAAAATAAGTCTGTCAAACAAAACATGAAACCAGTGACTGACTGAGAAACAGTTTGAAGGAAAGCAGGCAGGCAGAATGATGTAAATTCCCAATAAGCTACCAAGCTGACTATATTACCCCTGATCAGCCACACAACAATGCAGTATCACCATTCTCTGTTCTTCCATAGGCCTAGGATGAGACAAAAGTATTCCAAGCAAACCAAAATTATAGTGGTGAACACAACTTTGAAAATTATATGAATGGAACAGAAGGATAAAAATAAACATTAAAACAAACAAAAACTAAGGACCAGATCTTTATCTGTCAGGAGTCTTGGGATCTAGCGAGTGCTGCTTCTGAGAACAGAGGGTGCTTTGAAGTTTAAATTTATTCAGGTCTTATAGAAATGTGTGTCAAAAGATTATACAGATATTCCTGTATTAAGCAGCACTGCTGTAGATGCTGGTTCTTCCACAGCCTGATGGACCCCAAACCAGTTACTGGAGAGCAACACCTTACTGTCAGTGCCATACTTCATGAATAACAAAATCCACTTATTCTGACCAATCCTGCTTGGGAAGTTTTGAGGAGTCAGTTTTTCCAATTAGGAGAAAATAATTTTGAAGAGACATGAGGGGAATTTGTTTCTATTTAGCTATTGGAGCAATTTAGCCCAAAATTAGATATCAGGAAGTCAGGTCTGTACATACAAAAGGTGTTATTGTTGCAATGCTTTCAGTTGAATTTTCTGTCTTTTTTACTTCAATTAATCTTTCTGTTTTCGACACCTTTGGAAACACGGGGCTCCAAGCTTTGGTAGTAAGAAATCACAAGTTAATGACTAAACTATCCCTGCTAGTCATTGCAGCTCCACTACACAATCCCTTGACTTCTCTGCCACAGACTTGTCATGAAAAGCACTGGAGGGCAATTGACCATTGTGATTTTTTTTATAGCATGTCACAACTGCAGAAACATCTGTGCACATAGAGCATATTAAAACTTCGCTGACAAGACCATAAATCACTGAAGTGCTAAACCCTGAAATATCAGTTTTGCAGTCATTAAACAAAACTCATAATCTATGAAATTATACATTCCAGTCTAAAATGCAATATTTCACCTCACATATATAAAGCTATGTACTCACCATTCCTTCTCTTTTGCAAAACACAACGCTCGTCGACAAAGATATTTCCGTCAGTGTGAATAAAGGGGCTCAATCCATCATTCTCTTGTCAGAAACAGATACGTTCCCAGTTAAACCTTATTTTTCTTATACGGATTGTCAAATCTGAGGGACACAGTCTTTGCTCTGCTTATGAGTCCCCAGAACATCAGTAATAAGTCTGTACATGGATGGTGTGCAAAATATTTTCACAGGAACACATTCACAAGCTACATTTTTCAGAGTGAAAAAGTTTGAGCCTGTGCTCAAGGCCACATTCATTCCACTGCTCACATCCTTTACCTGTCATTGACATCCTCCAGTCTACAGAACAACTCTCCTACAACATTCCTGGAGAAAACTTGGGTACAGCCTCTGGTTTAGAAAAATTTAGAGTCCATATTTCCAGGCTGATCATCTTGTACCTGACTTTGCTGTCCTCTGGTATCTTTTCTGCTCTTGAGTCAATGTCATATGAATGCTCAAAATGAAAGGTGTGGAGGAACTCTTTCCAAGAAATGAATTTTGATGTGACCTGCCATAGGAACAGGTCACATCAGTATCCCAGTTTCAATTGCATCACTCTCTATACAAGGGCAACACGATTTTAAGGAACTAAGTCTCTCTAATTCTTGTGAGACAGAAGTGAAATATTATCATCCATATGTTATATACAAAACACTGAATGTACATTTTTTGTACCCAAGACAATCAGTGCCTATTAATGTATATATGCATTTTCATGAAGGTCAAAATTATCAAACAAACATTTTTGCTAAAGCTTTTATTTTTTCCAAAAGTGTTGTCTAGTTCAAACCTAGTTAGCTATCCAGAGGTAATAAGTCATAGTCTGACTGTACCAAACAAGCTGGAAAATGATTATCTAATTTAATTAGTAAAAAGCTGTAACTGTTTCTTGCATCTCATCTCACATGTCACAGCTGAGGCTATTTTAAACAGAAATTACCTATTTGTATATTTTAACTGGAACTTCACCCTCTGTAAAACAGGTTTCAGTTTTGGATTGGGTGTCAGAAGGTCTCATTCTGAAACAAGAAATAGAGAGCATATCTGAGAAACTGCAGACTTTCCATCCTGGCCTGAACATCTCATGTGGTTTCACAGTGTAACTGTGGGCCAGTTTGGTGTTTGCTTGAAGAGAATCCTATTTGAAGCTGTGTGTGAGGTTTGGGGCTGTAACATCAGGAGATGAACTTACAAGGTTTGGCTCAGCCTCCACCTGTGCTTCTCAAGCATTG
Source organism: Drymodes brunneopygia (assembly GCA_013400955.1). NCBI lineage: Eukaryota > Metazoa > Chordata > Aves > Passeriformes > Petroicidae > Drymodes > Drymodes brunneopygia. The sequence continues at coordinate 904,314 of VZTZ01035716.1, read as the reverse complement.
CTGTGAGGCCAGGGATAGATAAACTGTTACTTGGAGGAGTTCCTGAATTTCATGAAACAAAGTAATTATTTCTGTTACTGCAAGGATCTGGAGACAAAATAATTGTAGGCAACCTTCTCCTTTTCTTCTCTCTGTTACTGTTCCCCTTTCCCCACTACAGACAGACAGGCTGCAAAGTGTAATTTTACATGAATAGACTGAAGAGGAGAGAAGGTTTCTGTAAGATGTTTGTCTTGCCTCCAGGGCAGAGGGTTTGGGCAGTGTAAGAGCTGAAATTCTCAACAGACGCAGTCAGCAAGTTTCAGAACACCTGAAACTTCTCACTACTAGGTTAAGCTAAAGATGTTCTTCAAATTCCAACATGCACTGCATAATTTTTGTTGTGGTTTCCATTAAATGTAGTCTTGTGCTGTTATGGACCCCATGCTTTCCTTTCCTCTTGTGTACAGTAGTACTGAAGGAAGTGGAGTGAAAATTATTTCACTGCCTTTATAAAGTTAGCCTTTTTGATGGGCTATCCAAGTTTAGAAACAGTTTGTCAATGGGAATGAGGCATATTTTTGGAAGGGAAATTTTTCACTCCTTAGACAGTGATCTCACTGTTGCATTCATTATGTAATTCTTCAAATTGTTCCCTAAGTTAGAATAACTAATGCTGATAAATCTAATATAGTAATACATCAAATAAAGACTGGTAGAGAAGAAAATGAATATTCTAAAATGCTTTATTCTTCATAAATTAAAAGGAAAATGATAGTATAAACTTAAAATAAATGAGATTGCATTAGTACTTGTGTAAGATTTATTGGAGGAAATTCTATATCCTTATGGGTTTGTTTTAAATCCTTATAATCTCTGGTCATAATCCTGGTTACAAACCTGATTATTTCTGCATACCAATTCTGCATCACAGAGTCTTTGTGCACTGGTTATTTGGTTTACCCTTGAATTGTAGATTTATTCATAAAATAAGTAGTGGAGTATTTCTGAATCCGTTGCATACTGGCATAGATTTTAATGTCCTGAATTAATAGGAGAGAGGTGTCTGACATGATAAAACAAGAAAATAAATCACTACAGTGCATTCAGGTTAGCTGCATGTTTCCATGAGGCAGAACAAAATTAACAGGTATCTGTCATGGAAGCAAACTGTGTCTTTGTTGATCCATCAGCTAGGTTAAAATACAGGAAAAATGAATATACATGGCATTCATGGAGTGTATTTCATCTTGACGGACTCTATAATCATAAAGTGAGAGACTCCTAGAAAAAGGAGAGTGATCAAAGCTGTTCAAGAGGGTATTCAGGCAACATCTGAGTTCTATTAAACCTTGATAACTGAGTCTACTTATCACTCATCTTAATTATTCTTTGTTGTATAGGTAGTTCCTGTTTTAAAACCAGTTTGAACATGGAGACAAAAAGTGAAGGGATGGTACCAGGATCATGTTCAAAGAGCTCAGAAGCTCACACACTGTCCACCTTCCTGCTGAAAAGGTCAAGGTTCAGTCAGGCAGCTCAGGGATTTTTATTGTGGGGTCTTGAAAACCTCCAAGGACAGAAACTGCATGAGTTCTTTGGGCCCCCATTCCCCTCCTTGACTGTCAATCTCATGCCCTGAATCTGTCAACTGATCTTACCTTTCCTGCTTTCCAGTGATGGAAAATTCAGACTGAGAGTGTTGTGATGAACCTTGTTCTGCTTTGTTTTCTGAGTAGGTTTATATACTATGCAGAATAAATGCATGAACTTTCATTAATTAGAGTACTCCACAGAGAACTGGGGAGTTGTTTGTTTCTAAAAAGATAGATAAAAGCTGAAAATCTTTAGCTAGAGCCTTTGACAGCTGGCTAGAGCTGAGACAGCTGGCTCTGGGAAGGGGATTTTGGATGCTGGAAAAGGTGTCCTTTCCTTTAATTTCTTTAAGGTAGAGGTTTTAGTGGTTGAGTTGCCTGAATTTTAAATAGAAATTCAACAAATTGTTGTCCCAGCAGGTTCTTCTAGATAGTATTTTCTGCTCTTCCTCACTCTACCATTTGTCAGTCTTTCAGACTGCAGACAACCTCAGTAGTCAGAGGTCTCTGTGAAACTGCTCTGAAGTACAATTATTGACAATATTGATGTTTTAATTGTTCTCATTAAGTTCTTAAGACTTTGCTGCATTAAGAAAGTGTGGAAAGCTCCAAGGCATTTTTTTCAGACTTAAAAAAACCAGTCTATTAACACTTGGTTCCGAGCAAAATTACGCTGTGCTGGCAAAGATGGACGAGCTGATCTAAAAAGACCTTTTATATTTGTAACTACACTGATCTTGTGAATTATATATTTGAATCTAAGCAAACATATGAAAGCAGTAACTGAAGAAGTTAACGTAACATTCTTGTTCAGTTAGCAACTATCCTTTTTTTTGTTAATCTTTTCCCTGGAACTGGACAGAAATGCATCTTTTGAAGACTAAACTGTGAAAATCCTTTCATCAGAGAACTGTAGCTAGGCTGGTGCTCTTGGAAGGAGGTATCAGAGCCCTCCTGCAGAAGTCAGAGCATTTGTTTGTTGTACCATCATTAGACATTAGTGCTGAAGCCTTGGTTACCATCCAGACCTAACACATGAGATGGAACTGCAGAATACACAGCAGTCCATGCAGAAAGCTGGTGCCCCTGTCTCCTTTCTGACATGGCAATGCAGGCAGCTCAGCTGGAATGGTGGTGTTTGAGCAGCTGTGTCTCCCTGGCTTTGCCCTGGCTCAGCCTGCGCCCACTGAGCCACCCTGCATCCTCCCTGACTGTGACCCAGCAGTTCTTGATCCAACAGTAAAGCAGAAAAGTTGCTGCTCCTTAGCGTGGATTCCCTAAGCTCTCCAATTTGGGTTTGGTTTTCCTGTTTTCCTATGGACTTGGTGATCTTAAGGGTCTTTTCTGACCTAAATGATTCCATGATTCTGTGTCTCAAGTGGTGAGGAGAAGAAATGATTAATTTGCCACCAGTCTGAAAGCACATTAGATTTTGCTTCATGTCATGCTGGGATTAATGACTCTTGCTGAATGGCTTTATTGGCACAGGGCTATTCCCACCCAAGCAGGCACAAAAAAGTCCTGTTTCTGAGAGCTGAGCACTTAACTCCTGTCTACAGCTTACCTAGAGCTGAAGGAGTGATTTATACATCCTAAAATACTCCCCATGCATTCATGTCTTTAAGAAGGGAATTTTTTCACTGACTTGTCATTTTGCAAGCTTAATGGAATGGAGTTGAAACTTTAAAATTAAAAACAAATGTCCTGGTTTTGAACAATAGTAATGGAATAGCCCATTGGGGTGACTTTGCCCCTGAGGGTCTGTGTTCAAAGTGACAGCACCAAGCTCAGGCAGCAGAATAATACTATCAGCAGAACATTCAAATTATTTTATAATGAAATAAAATTTGCAACTTATACAGAAGCAGCAGATGCTTTAAGACCTCCAAATTCACTGCCCCTGAATATATGCAGAATTACAATGACAATAGGTGGCAAATGTTAAAATTTTAATGACACCCACTGCACTTGTAATCATGTAAATTCCATTACTACTGAAAAAAAGTTCACATGACTCTGTTCTAAGCAGTAATGATTTGTAGTATCATATTTTTATGCTATTTTTCTATTTTTATTCTATTTCACTTTAATTATATCTTGATGTTATTAACAGGTATTCTAGTAAAACTGAGAACTGAGAAATGGAATTAATTTATTCTCAGAGTATTTCAGCTGAGGCACATGGAGGAGCATACAGAATACTTTTATTTGGGTTTTGCCATGCAAATAAATACAAATGAGAGCATTTTAATTGATTGACCAAACTATATGACTTTATAACCTTTTAAGCTTTACATTTGAGATCATATAAAAAACCAGGAAGGTTTCAGATAGGTTTGTCAATATTCAGTTGACTTTAGCACTGTGTTTTAGGGTAAATGTAAACAATAGGTTTTAACCTTTTTTCATCAAATTTCTGTTCATATGAAAATAAGAATTAACAACTACTGTTGCTGCAGTAAGGAATAAGAGCCTTTTGTAAGCTGTATCTGAAGACTTCTGTAACTAAGTACTGTTTGAGGAAACCAGAGCAATAACCTTATGTTTTGTAAAGGTTCAGAGGTTGTCTCATCAGAAAAGTGAGAGGTCAATCCCTTACAGTTTGCATATTTAATTAAAAACATTAACATAGAGTTGTTCCCTCACTCTATTGCTCTGCTGTGTGCATGTGTGTGTGCAAGAAACCTTACATTTCTAGGCTTGCTAGGCAAGCACAGGCTCAATTTTTGCTGCTGCAATTAGGGCTGAGCACAAGAATGCAAAATATGGAGGTGATCCTCTGTTATTTTCTGTCTATTAATTAGCCACAAGCTAAATGTGCTAATTTTAAGCTTACTTACCAAGAGAACACCGAAAACACACTAGTTGCATTAGATGTGTAGATTTAAAAGCAAAATGCTCTTGGCTATAAAAATATTACTTTTATTAATGTTGAAGTATGTTTGCAAGAATATATTTTGTTTTTAATATTACTTTGAACATCAGGAATGCCACATTGAATGCCACAGGCAACAAAAAGGATTTTAGTAAAAAAAATACTAATAACTCCTATTCTACCTTAATTATGTTTCCTTTTTGGAAAGAAAAAAACCCGACCCCTCCCTTATCCTCCTTGAGTGCCCTTTAAATCAGGACACCGTTGACACTTTGTTTCCAATTAACAGTAAAAACCTTCTTTGATCCTTTGACTTTTTTATGAGATGAATTTATATTTTCTAGACTAACATGCATGACAACATAATTCTCCACACTCATTAATATTCAACTTCTTTGCTTTAATGAGGGAAACGAAGAGGAATGGAATGTCATCTGCTTATCTAAAGCAGCAAGGGCTTTGCTAATATTCACACATGAAACACCCCACATTTAAATAACATTAAAGTTGTGACACATTTGGCCAAAACCAGGTCATTCAAAGTTAAGCCTGACACACTTAGAGCTGAATTAGATCTCTATGCACGGTCTTCCAACAATAAAAAGTTGGTAAATTGAGTTTCCACTCAATTTTCTTTCATATTCTTTTTGAGGTATGATTTGTGGAAAGATTAGTAGTTTATTCCCATGAAATAATGAACCTCTGGCACCTGCTGATTCCAGTGTGATTCATTGTTGTGTTTCCCAGATAGACCTTAGTGGGATCCTTAGAGCCAAGAACAGGCACGACTCCTTATTCCAGCTGTGGTTTAGACCCCAAATATCTCTGACAAAACTCCAAGGAGAATCCACATTTTGGGTTTGACTCCATTAAAACTTCATTGATATTCATATAATCCAAATTTTAATAAGTTTTACTACTGCAACTGGGTTCAAACAAAGCATATGTATATCCTGTATTCATTCTCAAATGGCATAAAAGTTTGCATTCATAATTTTGCATCTGGTTTAAATGCCAGATAACTTTTGCCAAATTCAATGTGAAATTCCCTTTTGGAATACTTGGATTAAATTGAAAGAGTGTACTTTCCTTCCCCATTTCCTGTTTCTCACTATTATTAAGAGATTTTATAGTACAAGAATATTAACTTTATGTGATATGAGTACTTAAAGCTCCAGCTTAGAAGGCTGGGTATCTAAAAATATCCCTTAGTTATTTCTTAAAATAGCTACTCACATTCTGTTTATAGTCTTGCACCAATACTTAAGTAATATTTTAATAAGATTTCTAATAACTTATGCTACTCTTACACTTCTAGAAGGACTTTCTCCTTTGGTATAGGAATGTGACTGTGTAATATTTTCCTGACTTTGAGAATTTTTTGGCACTGAGTATTACGGATCTTTACAAAGAAATAGAGATCTATACCTGTAATACTTTTTAGTGCATAATGGAAACTCTTAGGTCAATAGCATTACCACTAAAATGGAAAATGCTGTACAGAATGTCCAGAAAAAGTGTCCATTAGCAGCAAGCTTGAAAACCTGAAAACAGACGTGACACTATTAGTATACAGATGGAGTTTAGAGGAATACACAAAGCTTGCAGTCAACTAAGGATAAAATAAAATAGTGTTGAGGTATAGCTGAATAAAAAAGAAATAAATAAAAGTTAAGCCTCGATAGCCTATCTGAGATCTTGTTAGTGAACTGGACTTGAAATAAGTTTCTTTAAAAAAGCATTCTGTATTTGAACAATGTGTAAAAAAAGAAACTATTTTTTCCATTGTGAAATATCCTTTAGATCAGTCCCTTCTGCAGCAATTTTCCTGATATTGGATGTACTTCATCTTATGATCCTGATATCAGCTTCTGATATCAGCAAAATCTGAATGCTTCTGGAAAAAAATTACATACAAAATAAGTGTTAGTGGAATCATAGTTTTTCAAATTCTTTGAAAACTTGTCAAGTCATTCATTTTCTCTCTATAAGCTTTTCTGTACAGATGACATTTTTAGTATTGTAATGTTGGAATCTTATGAACAGTTGTGACCTGTACCATCTACAATGGCTGAAGGGAATGCAAGCATATCAGCCATTGAGTGGTACACTGAAATACAGTCCCTGAAGTGTCACCTGAGGACAGGAGGACACGGCTGAGAGTGACTGCGAGAGGCCAAAGCAGGAGCTGCAGGCAGGGTCTGATGTGCGCTGCACATCGGGTTCCTCTGGACAAGAACATCTTCATCTTCTTCCGTATGAGTGACTTGTGAAATGCTTTGTGCTGCACCTGGATGCTGGGATGGGGGACACGTGAGAAAGCACAGGAGAGAGCCTGGAGGTGGAGTGATAGAAGTGGAGGGGAAGGAGATTCCACTGTGTGTCCTGTGCTGGACCTTATCACTCATGGGATTTTCACATCTATCCACAGAGATCCATTTCTCTCAAATAAAAAATATAAAGCAAGACATCAAATAGTAAGTTAATTGTGCATCTCATACCAGTATGTGGGGTTTGCTTGAGATTGTCTTAAGTCCCAAGATATTCCTCTGCTGTGCTCAATGCACAGCAGAAATGGGGCCTTAATTTAGGGTGACTCAGAGGCGAACCACAGACAATGCTGTGCAAATAAATTGCTGCAGAACAACTATTCAGTATGTTCATCTTTTAACTCAGGGTTGCAGTGTTATATTTTCCATGAGGATGAAAATTTAGGTGGGGGAGAAATAGATGTAACAAATAGATTTTAAAATTAGACTTATCAAAATGCTGTGAATACTGGAATACAGCCACTCAGTAAGGGCAAAGGCATACAGATCAGAATTCTTAGATAACAAAAAGGAATAAACTGAGTATAGTAATGGAAAGATATTCACTTCTCAATATTCATTGCTGCTATATCAAGCTAAAGGACTTATTTATATTTATAGATTGAAGCATATCTGAGATGATGTAGTAATCTAAAATTTTAGTGCTGTGAAAGAAGTCTATATTCACAGCACCAAAAGATCTGCTTGCTTTGGGAAGCAGACATGGGACTGGAGTTTTCTCAGTGTTGCCATGCCATGACCTTCAAGTGTCATTATTCAAAAAACAGGATAAAGTTTCTCACTGTCCCCTTTTATATCCTTGCCTCCTTCTCAGAGCTGCTAATGAAGCCTTCTCTTGATAGTAGTTACTATAGTATTAATGATGTGGATATATTCCTCACCAAGCATTGCTGTGATACAATTGGTTGTGGCCAGCTGGGGAACTTGCAGTGAAAATTGTTTATTTGACTATAGCTGAAGACCAGTGACAACACTTACTAATTTTCTTTACACAGTGCAATCTAAATGATTTTGTGAAATAGTCAGTTATTTGTCTACCACACAGTAGAAAAGGAATGTAAAGGCAGTCCATTTCACCCCTGAGAAGCTGCTTTTATGGACAGGACTGTTGTTGGAGCTGGTGGCAGGCCATGGCTAGAGGTGGTGGGGAGGCACATTGTGTCTGTGTGGCTTCAGCCGCACTTATGTCTGATGTCAGCACGGGGCTGCTGCTCTGTATTTGAAATGTCCTCTGGATAAAAATTTCCATCACAGCTGCCTTAACCAATTGACAGAACATTCTGTCTGAAGGTGCAGATGTGTGGCTCCCAGAGCAGAGATGGATAGCTTCTATCAGTAGTAGAAGAAAATGAGCCTGTCTCCCAAGCATAAACTGAAACATGTTCTCACGATCAAAGATGAGAATCAATGTTCACCTTTAGGAAGAAGGAAATTCCTTTTTTTTTTCCTACTGATTTTCTATTCTGATGTAGCCTAAATACCTAAACACACACTTTTGAGGGTCTCATGGCACATGGAAATGGATTTTAATAGCTTGTATTGTAAAGATATCTTCTTTCAATGGCTCTCAGAATAGTGGAAAATCTTGTAATAAGCAGATTAAGAACTGTAGAACGTTAAAGAATAAAACAGCCTGCACTTTCCAACAGATAGCTGCCACTATAAACCTTTCCTTGCTTATTTTGCCTATGCTTTTGTCTATCATATCAGTTAGAGAAACCCTTTGAAAAAATGGAGTAAATATGACTCAGACTAGCAGAGAGCTTGACAGAGCTACTGAAGATCTTAGGTGGCAGTGGAACTACTTGCAGCACGAGCAATACATGGGTTAAACATACCTGTTCTGAGGATACTGCAGCTCAGCATTATTTTTCAAGAGGACTGCAGACCGCAAGGCAAACCTTTGTTCAAAAGCTAAAGGGAAACTGTGATATGTGCAAGAATGTCACTTAAAAAGTCATCATTGTTTTGGTGAGCTGTACAATTTATTATGCACCGTTTATCAATCTAGGAGCATATCCAGGTCATTACAAATGTGATGTTTGCTTACTCAGTGATGCTGCCTGTGCATATTTCAGGGACAAAAATAATTTTCCTGCTTCTCCCAGTTAGACCGACAAAAACTGAAGAAACTGAACTGACTTTTATTTTGGATATTGAATCAGAAATGCAGTGGCAATTTTTGATGAATTCTTTCCAATTACAATTAATTTATAGCTGAATAACAATACAAAGGCCAGAATTCTAGACAAAATACAGAAACTCGGAGGATGAAAATCCAAGATATAAAGATGTTTGTATAATCTCTTTTCAAAACTTAGGCCTTCATTTGCAGTTCTACAGTCTCCTTCCAAAGTAAAAGCCTTAGTAACAGTCATATCCAGATGCAATCTTAAAATGTTTAATTATTTCCTTCTATATAGTGTTCCTTAAGGGAAGATAAAATTGGTGATATAATTTTAAAACATTGGGATTATAAGAACCAATAAATTATGTCATTTTCTTACTTGACAATCTTTGACTAGATTATGAGGTTTGATGTTGATCTTAAGTTAATTTTAAGTTAATTGTTGATAAACAAGCAAAATTTTTTAAAAAATGTTTACAGTAAAGTAGGGTACTCTGGAATCACAGTGGCAAGATATAAAATACCCCAGTGTTACTTAGGGAACCATTTTTCACTGTCTTACTTTCTCAGATACACAAATTGAAGCAACTCCCCTAAAGCATAAACCAGCCCAAGCAAACAATGTAAAATGAGGTTTTCTGAGATTTCCCTGCTCTCTCTTGGCCTTTACTCACCTGCAAACAAGGCTCATCAGTGCTTTTGGATGTGTTGCTATCAAATTTGTAGCCTCTAGATTAGTGAAATGAGAGAATATTGTTTTCTGTCATTCAATCAAGTTATTCCATTGACTTAACAGAATTTGTATGATTACAATTCCTCTAGTGTTTCATGAAAGCAGAATAATTTACACTGTAGTAATACATTCAGCCATGGTTGACAACAGCATTAAATAAAGTGCTGCTTCCTTTAACTGAGGTATCAAAAAGAACCAGAAAGAAAGGGCAAAAGAAAAAAGTAAATAAAATTATACCTCATAGAAAGAGAAAGCTCTTGATGAAAAGAAAATAAATTTTCAAATTGTGACAACGATCTGAATAGGAAAGCACACTAGAATCAGATGAATCAGAATACCCTGGGCAAAACATCCACGGTGTGTACTCCTTGAAGAAGAAAACTGCTGAAATAAAGGAGCAGATACAGAACTGTAAGAATCAAAGCACTTATTAAGTATGTTGAAATCAACTTACAGAACAGAAATCCTAATTCAAAAGAAGTGCATTTGCCATTTATCAAATTGCTCAAAAAACAATTTTTTAGTTAAAACATTAATGCTCCAGGATGATATGCATACAGCAGAAAGAAAAATATGTGCCCATTCCTCATCAGAATTTCCTTTGACTTCTAAAGAAAGAAACTCGACTGGAAAACCTATGGGATACAGAGCTAAACTTCTTTTCCTTCCCCTAGAATTAGAACAGTAAAATACAGACAAACTGCAGAGGCAACTAGGGTTGTGATCATATGTCCAATTTCCTTTGTCTTCTATTTCCAGAGCAGTCATGGGAAAATATGAAGGTAACATATAAGCTTCTCAAGACCTTAACATCTGTACATTAAGTTATTAATAATGTACAAAAAAATCTGATCTTCCCTGCCATCCTATTTATAATATAATTGCTTCCTAGCTCAGCCTCTGTTACTAATTCTAAATGAATGTTGTCAAATTGCAAAGTGCACATTGTTGTCAGTATAACCTGTTATTATACACTAATACTGTGTGTATATCCAGAGCTGCCAACACCTTGATCCAAGGGAATATGAACACTATGAAATAGATGTGATACATGGCTAAAATGATAAAAATAATTGATCGTTGCTTGAATGCATTTTAATATAAATTAAAAATATATTTCTAAATTAAGATATCTAAATAATCTAAAGGGCCAGATATTTGGCTGATGTAGTATCTCGGCTTCTGTCTCTCTACATTAATTTCTGTAAACTGTTAATCCTCTTTCTTTAGGGTTCAATCCTCTAAAGTGCTGTAGCCACATCGAAAAGGCTCCACACTCTTGCTTTATACTTGATAATAATAGTGTTCAACACTTCGTAAGCTCATGTCTTGAATAATCAAACTTATTGATATCAGTAGCCTTATTCAATATTTAAAATTGCAGTTTAGAAATGTACTCATTTTTCATGTGAAGAAAGGAATATGATGAAAGTCTACAGGGCAGTGATGTGCCTCAGAAATCATTCTACTGAAATGAATTACTTTTTTGACTGAGTAACTTCAGAAGGCATTCACATCAATATGGTTTATAACACGTGGAAAGGAAAATTGACAAGAATTCTTTGGAAAATAGAAGCAGTACTTTCTCACCACTTCATAAACACTGAAACACACGTTCTTTTATGTAAAGATGAATGAAGGGGTTGAGATGTTCTTTGCCATCCAACCTTTTTAAAGGAATCAATCTTACTGAAAACCACAAAGATGCAAAGGTATCAAATGCAAAAGGAAATGACATTGTTGAGTTTGGACTGCAGTGTCACGGAAACAGGAGCACATCAGGACAAGCAATACTACTTTTATTAGTAGCTGTCCTTTCTAGGAGATTGCTTAACTCAGCCCATTTAACAACCTGTTCCTTGCCTTTACTTTTGAAAATGCATTGACATTTGCCCTTCTTATTTCTGGATGCAGCCACACAAATCCAATAGACTGGGTCCAAGTGTGGAAAACAGCAGTGTCATAAAGCTTAATTTCAATAACAAGCTTCAGCAGCTCAGAAAATGCATACTCTTCATTCCCCTTACAATGGAAAGAAGTATCATTTAGCCTCTAACAAGGAAAGAGGTAATGAGATAAAGATTTAGTGCTTGTGTTTATAGGAGGCCTGTGTGAGATTATCAACTGGAGCAAAGTTTGGTTTTGTTTGATTGGCTTTTGAAGGGGTTTTTTTGGTCACATTTGAAAGTAAAAATTTACATTTCTTGAAAATAGATTACTGACAATTTCTTTTTAAAAGGATAGCATACTGGTTCAAAAGAATCTGTGTGGTAAATGTTATGTACATATCTTGATGCAACTAAATATCAAAAGTTATTTTCTATACTTGTTAAGTTACTACATTTTTCTCTTCTGTTCTTCCACTTAATAACAATAGGGATTTTTCACACTCCCATACTTTTCATAAATAGAGACTAATGTTCTTTGTGTCAGTGTTGTTCTAACAGAAGAAAAAATAAAGTCTGGAATATGGTCCAGTTGCCAAACTGGGAGCAGGACCTAATTTGCATAGATCTAACTTGGTGCTTGATTCCTAAGCCAGTGATTCCCAAACAGTGACATACAAGTCTTTACTTATTTTTTGCATTACTCCCACATCATCAGTCAGTAAGGAAGCAGGAGCTGCAAGGTAGGTTAGACTCTTTTCTATTTCCCCTTAGCCAAAATTGATTCCAGCACCACTGGCAGCAGTAACTCCTTTGACCCTTGCAGTTTGCATTCCATCAGTTCTGGTCCTCCTGCTTTTTATCTCCAGCAAAGACCCAGGGAATAGGATTCAGGAAGATTCAGCAGTGAATCCAAAAGGCTGAAAGCCATTGCATTTAGTTGCAGTTACTGAGAGGCTTGGCTAGTTGTCACTTTTACTAGTTTTGAGAAAAAATATATGTCTGTAATTCTTTGCTCCCCACAACCACTGAGAGTTTTATGGAACAGAAGCTCTATGTGCATATGATAGGTTATCCAGCAAAAAGATAATTATCTCTGATGAGGTCTCTGGGAAAAAAAAATTACCTTTTTGTGACGACTTATGTAAAATTATCAAACAATTGGGAATTGTGGCATTTATAGTAATGCAAAATCTTTGAAAGAGGGGAAAAAATAATGCATTTAAATCTGCAAAATATTATCTTCAGCTGTAAAAATTTGGTCAGACAGATACTATTTAGCTATGTTGCATGGCAAAGTACAGTTTTAAGAAGCATTACTGCACTTTTCCATTTATCTTTCAACTCTGCCTATATTTCATTATTATTTCTACTCATGACTCATAGTATTTCTACATTTTTCTACTAAGATTGACATATCTCATTTATTTTCACACCAGAAACCTTTCCTATGCATTTCCACAGCCAGATATTAGTTTCTTTTGAATAGTATATAGGCTTAAGGCCCCATTTTTCCAAATTCTACAGTTCCAAGCTCTGGGAGCTGCTATGCTATATGTACATCCCATCAGCAGACCACAGGATATGTAAAATTTCTATACTATGTTAAGGCTCCCTATTATATGTGTGTGTGTATATATATATATATATATCTAAACACATATGTGGGGTTATCAGTTTGCAAACAGCTGAACTGCACATAATTCACTCATTTATAAACAGACTTTTCATCCAGTCATTAGTTTTTATAGCAAATATTATGTTAGATTGTTTGAAACTGATTCTCCTCTTCCCATCCAATACATAAACAACACAAAAAGCCTTAGGTGAAAGAAGCATGAGGGAACTCTGGTGCTTTTGTCCTCATTCCCATGAGAATGATTGTGTTTCTGATCCATTGCTGCAGAGTGAAAATTCAGATTAAAGATTTTGCACTTAGGATGAATAACAGAAACATTAATATTTACTTCAAGTATAGCAAAACTGTAAGTTTAACATACTGTCCCATATCCCCATATCTTATTTAGTCAGGTTTACATACTCAATACATTTTCCCAAAGGCTATTGCAGATTTACAATGCATTCTGCTTTCCTGAAGTACTTGCTTGTCTACAAAGTACTACTGATAAAAATTAGATATCAAACAAATGAGGTGGGTGTCAGAAACTTATAAATAATGAATTAAATCCTAGTTTACTAATAAATATTACAGAAAAAACCAATAGGTTCCAAAAGAGTATTTCCCTTATAGCTTCTTATTTAAAGTGCAAGGGTGTGATGCTGTTTAGGAGGCTGATTTTTATATATCTGGATTTATAATTAGTCCAGCTATTAACCTTTTCTCCAGTTTCTCTCTTTGGTGATATACTGTACTATAAATTCCATAAGAGATTACCTTGCAGAAAATATGGTTTTTCATAAATGCCCCATGCATATTTGATAATCACTTTTAATTTATTTCTGCTCAGTCTGATTCTCTACTGTCTCTTCTTGGTGCAGTTGTACCTATGCAAGATGGATATGAACAGAATTTTGTGATCACTTAAAGCAAACATGCTTTATTTTTTTTAATGGATATGAATTACAGAGCTTCCATAGGGTTGAGGCAGCTCAGAACTTCAGGTGGGGAGTAACGTGCCTGACAGAAATTGCAGGCAGACCTAAGGCACTAAATCACTGTGTAACAAAATTATCAAGTCTTATTCCTCCTGAGCCCATTATTGCCCAAGTAGATGTGTGTATATACATATATATATCTATATATATATACACACACATAGATGTATTTGTGTATACACACTTATATACACAAATATATCTATGCAAGGATTTCTGCAGGTGACCAAGATTTGTGCACCCAGATCTCTAAATGGGTTATTTTTAAAGAAGTTGCATCAGAACCTTCTGCTGAGAGCTGATGAAAGCCAGTAAATGGGTGCCCATTAATGCTGCATTAGCATTGTAAAACTGCTGCACTTCACAAAAGCCTGCCAGAACACGACCCAGTCTGGACTGTTAAAATGGCTGCACATGTATTTGTAATTTGCCATCCATTCAAAAGCTGAAAAAAGGAGATATCAAATTATCTAACTCTTCACAGGAACTTCTGAAAAACCAAATATAATGTTGTTGTGCTGCAACAGTTTCAAACATATCTGTAGAAGGAGTGTAAACTCAAAATGCTTGTTTTAAAGATATTTTAAATAATTATTCTGTTACTTCGTATTTTTTAGAACAGTAGGTTGATGTCTATAGGGATTTCAAAAGTCAAAACTGACAGTACATATTTAACTATCATAACCACCCAGCAATTACATTTAGCTTCTGCATTCTCATCTAACTAGCCTTGCAATTGAGGAACTTCTGTGCATATTGGGACTTCTGTAAAAGTTAGCATTAATGAAATAGAGTTTTAAATTTCCCTAGGCTCAATCTAGACATTAAGAATATAAATGTAAATTAGCAGAGAAGAGCAAGCAGCCTTGAATACTAACATTTTCTTCACATAACTTTTAGTTAAAAATGTGCTTCAGAATGGGGGATCCAGCCTTCTGCAATTGGCATCCTCAAACTGCATTAATAATTATCACAATATTTCTGTAATTGTCTGTGTGCTTGGTATAGCCCTCTAAGACTCAGACGCCCTCCAGTTACAGATTATTACTGTCTGTCTAATAAATAATTCCTGTCCAATTCCATTTTGACTTGAAGACTGCATCTAAAAAGATTCTTTTCTGCTTTTAAAAAAAAAACAGTTATAGAACAAACGTGGCCACAATATTGTACTTATTTCACTTTTTACTGGCAAGACAAATCTTGCAAATTCATTGCCTTCTCCTGACACTTTTATAGGCACCTGCAGTGTTTACTTTCATTGCAGTGTATTTTGTATCATCATTGGTGTCCACAGTCTGCTTTAGTTGACTCTCTATCCCCATCTCACCCCTGACAGTATGTCCTGATGGTAAGCAAGTGAATAAAAGATAAATAGTGAGAATATTATGCTTGTACATGTGCTTTTACTTCAAATATTGACATGGCTAGTAGTGAAACCAATTCTAGTTATAAAACCTGAGATTTTTATACTTGAAAAATGGCTCCTTTTAAAACTTTTCACAGTGATTAAACACTCACTATGCGTCATGACCAGCTGCATAATCTAACTCTTTACCTACTCAGAATCACTGATCTCTTTGAATATACACTGGTAGCAATGACCATAACTAGAAGATAGTAAGGACTGGAAGGACAATGATGATGTAAACCTCACTTTTTGAAGTTCAAGCGAAGTACTGAAAAAATGTTTGTGTTTTCTGTGCCTATTCAGGACTATTATCTCATTGGAACAATGGGTTAAATCAATTAAAAGGAATAATTTGTTATAAATAGGGTGATTGTGAAAGCTTTAAATGAAAGTATTTTTATCCTGTTTTCTTTTGGTGTAATGAAAAAAGTGATCGATCATAGAACTAAAAAACAAGCTGGAGGGGATCTCAAGATCTACAAGGAGTAAGATCAGAAGTTACTCCCACTTGGAGCCTGGACCTTTCAAGTTTGAATATTCCCAAAGATGAGATCCCTCCAGGCAGCATGTTCTAGTATTTCCATGGTGAAAACATTTCTCATGATATGTAGTTGGAATTTCTCATGTGTGCCTGTTGCCTTTTTTCCTGTCCCATCCTGCTGAAGTCACTCCAGAAAGTTGCTGTTTGTCTTGCACTGGGGGAACTCTAACCCATCTGTCAGGTGTGGACTCAGCCATTCTGCAGAGAGGCACAGCATGACTTCCCCTGCCTGCTGGATACAGCCTGGCCTGCTGTCTTTCAGGGATATTTTGCTAATTCTTGTTCAGTTTGTTCCTCAGGATGCTCAGGTGCTCCTGGTGTCCTGCCTCAGCCCTGCACTGTACAGGCACACAACTCCTCTGCATTCACATGCAGGACTTTGTGCTACCACTGGCTGAACTTCCTAAGGGTCCTGTGAGCCCTGGGCTGTGCCTGGACCACCCCCCTCAACTTGGTATTATTCACAAACTCACTAACTGTACACTCTTGCCCACTGTTCAGGCTGTTAATAAAGGCATTATATGTTCTTCTGACATCCATGTGCGGTAGAAGATAAAGAATCTGACAGTTATCTATGAGGATGGATGGATGGATGATTGCTGTGTGTTCCTGTTTTTCCAAAAGAAATCTTATGAATTCACAATATTTTAAAAGATTAAAAACCTTCTCAATGAATCTTGAATAAGGAAGTATATATATATATATTTTCCTAAAAACCTGCGTGAAATATGTTATCTTAGTCTAGGACCTCAAAAAAACCCCATATCAATCAGTTTCAACCTGAAGTTTTTGTGGGAGTCATTTGAGAGATTTTGCTAACAAATACAAAGCTGAAAAAAATTGGAATTCCCTTGTAAAAATTTTAAATTCTCTATTTGCTCCAGTGTAAGTGATGCTAAGGGATAAAGATATCTGACAATCTTCTTCACCGACCTTTGTAATTTTCAAGAAATATTCCAGAAATTTGCTAATGGATTGTATCCTAAGTTTTAGGTCATCTGGTTTGTTTCAGTTGGGTTGGATTTCTGTTCTGATTTTGTTTGTTTTTATCTCATAGATAACATATTTCTTAGTACAGCATCCTTTTTTATGTTACTTATCAATTTTCTGACAATTTCAGCCTCAGTTCTGAAGACTGTTCAGTGTCTTCCTATCAAGTGAATTTTGGGTACGATATTTGAAGCTGCTAGAGAGCAGTAGCAAATTAGTCCAGCATGACTCTTGATCACCTTTGTTATAGGACAATTAAGATACTAGCCTAGGCCATAAATTTTATTGCAATTTCTTACAAAAGTGAAGGTGAACAAGAAAATTCAAAGCATTGCAATTTTCAGTGAGATGCCTCTTAAAAACCATTTGGTTTAAAAGCATTTGACATTATTTAAAAGACATTTTTTGCAAGCTTGCCTCCTAGGAAGCACTTGGGAGCCAGAGTAAAATCTGAATGTTTATGTTTTAAAGCACTTTTAATGCAAGAAATCTGTGTATAATTATCTCTAATTAGTCATCTCTTCCACTGAGATTTATACTAAGCATTTAGTTTTTCTCTACAGTAGCTATTTCCCAGGCTTCTTTAATAACTAGGACTGTGTGACAAGCTGATCTCAGGATCAGATTTCAAACTCATCCTATTCCATTCTACCTGTTGCTTCAGGACATTTCTTAATGAGGCCAGAGTTACTTTCATGTCTAATTAAGCTGAAGAGATTAAGATATTTAGGTCTTGTTTTTGTATACTCTCCTAAGGGAAAAGTAAATACATAAGCAACAGAGATCAGCAGAAATACAAGAAAGAAGAAAAGCAGCAGAAACACAGGGGATTATTATGTAATATAAGGGAACAGGAAAAGGCTGGGTAGATTATCCTTTCTAAAGTATGTTCACTTGCCTCAAAAAATATTGCACTGAACTATGAGTCAGAATTCTCCCAAACATGATAATTATATCTTTATCAGATGAACCTGAAAGAGAAATATGGAAGAAGGGACTTTATGTCTTTATAAAATATATTTGAAAACAGATCCTTATTAGCATTTCCTTCTTATACAATAAATTAAACTGTAGGCTAACCATGAGACTCATGAAACAATGGATCCAAAATACTCTATCAAACATGCCTTTGTTTTTTATGTTCCTTATCTTCTCCAGTGTCAGCTTTCAATGCACTGAGAAGTTTATTATTTCATTCAGGAAAGAAATTATCCCTGTTATATGGAATTTTAATCTCTGTTCAAAAGTGCTTTACCTTAGTTCCACTCTAATGGGCAAGTGGATAGACTCAAACCTCTTTTAGCATGCATTCATATTCTGAAATAAACATTTCAATTGAATATTTTTCAACAATGTTTTTCAATAGTCATCTTTCTTAAAAGGTTTCTCAAATCTTCTAGTTTAGGTACAGCTTTCTGCACTACCAAAGAAGTTCCCTCTAAAGGCAGAAAAGCATTTAAACTAATCTTTTCATACCTCCAGCTCCTTTCAATTACCTGGGAGTATACTTATTTATACATTTTGCATGTTTCTTTCATGTGACTTTAGGACTTTTCTTCATTTTTCCTTAAGATCTGAAAATATATGGATGCTCTTATATCTTTTTTTCTTTTTCATTCATGACCCAGAATTAATTTTTATTTGGGTCTTGGAGAGAAGCTGGGAAACACAACAGGTCTGTTTGGACGGTTCTTGAGTTCAAAGCAAAATAAAGAAGAAAACAGTTCTCTATGTCAGTTGGAAATTGATTTTTTTTTTCCCAGTTCATCAAAACAAAACCAAGAGTTTAATTTTAAACAAAATGTTTTATCTTAATAGACAGTATTTCCTGTGATTCACTTAAGGCAAATGAAACACCTGGTACACCAGCTACACATCGGCGACCACCACCCCAGTCAGGCTTCCTGGGAAGTGGCGAATCGGCCCCGGTGCCAGGAGCATCAGCACCACCTTGTGTTCATGGGCTGGGAGAAGCAGGGAGGAACACGCCTCCCCACCCTGGGAACCGCAGCGCTCCCCTCCTCTCCCCACAGCCCGGCAACGAAGGAGCCATGCTTGTGGAAAAGACGCATCAGTTTTGCTACTGTGAGTTTAGAATAATCGATAGATGCAGGTACATGGGAATTTATCAGGAAACTTGCTTGCGGTTTTGGTCAATGTGTTAGACAGCAGCCCCAGCATGTGAACAGCCCAACTATTGCCAGGTGTTTTGGGTAGGCGTCTTGGAACAATACAGCTCAAGAGGTGAAGTTTGTGGGAAGATTTTTAGAATTTACAGGAGTTCTTTCTGAATGTGAGACATGACACTGTAAAACCTGTTCTTTTCTTTGAAAATTTCGAAAGGGAACAAAGGTAACCAGTGTCATGTAGTGATGGAGAGCCTTGAGAGAGAGTTAGTATCATGTTTGGATTCTTTTTTCATAGCCTGTAAACATCCCACAAGGCAGTGCTGCTTCCTTCAGTCTTTCGCACGGTAGAAACTGTTCTGTAAACAAATCTATTTCTGGTACATTTTTCACCAACTTGACTATGAAAATACATCCGTTTTCATTTCTTTTTCAAAAAACCAACTTCTCTCTATCCATTTGGTTCTGGGAGTACAGTTTCTGGAAAGAAATATTCCATCAGAAATTGCAGTTACTTCTCTTTTAGCTCTACTATATGATGTACAGTTTCCAGCAGAAAGTCTAGGGCAATACCTGTTCTTGCCAGGAACTGGTAATAATATAGGAGTGCTATTTCACAGACAGTTTTCTACACCTCGGTGTATTTAGCCTAGCTTCACAAAATTCAGGTCTTTGCTCTGAGAGGGAAACAACAGCAACTTTCCCTACTTTCTCACCCCTTCTTTTGGTCCAGAAATTAAAAACTTCTGATTGGTATTTCACAGCTCACTTTCACCTTTCTAATCTTTTAAAAATTTGGATATTCCCAGACTAAGTGCAAGACTATGTGCCTGTATGTCACTTTAGTGCAATGTACACACATAACTAGAAAAATGTAATGACATGGTATACTCATAAGTATTAAAAACTGATCCTCTGATTCTCTTTTACCCTTCAGTTTGTGCATCATTACAGAGAATTTGCATTGGGGACAGTTAGACTTCTGTTTTGATCATATTTTACATCCATACCTCATATGCACCTCTATCAGACTGATGTAAGGTATCATTTTAAAAAATGGTAATTTTCCAAAACCACTCTGCAAACTTTGAATGATGGATCAGTCTCATTAGTTTTATCAAGTGTAAACCTGAGTTTTAAAAAAAAATGCAACCTTGTGTAGTATGGTTGGGATCCCATGTTGATGTACACTACAGGATCTTCCTCAACAGTGTCCTTTTACAGGTTGACAAGATCTCTAACGTCCTTATAGTTTTTCTCCCCATTCCAAAAGGGGCAGGACACTGTTATTAGTGCTACTCAGTCCCTCCTGTCTCTTTCTGTCAGACAGCTGGAATCTCAATGCCCTTTATATTTGAGTAGCATTAAAGGAGTCACTGTAAATATTTCATCACCTTTCTGAAATAGTTTTCTCTTTTTCTGTTGAAAAGACAGAAAGAAACAAGTCTTTCTAGTACCTGACAGGGCAATAAGAGAGCTGTAGAGAGACTTTTTACAAGGACATGGAATGATAGGACAAGGGGGAATGGCTTCATGCTGCCCAAGGGTGGGTTTAGACAAGGTATTTGGAAAAACCTTCTTTACTGTGAAGCTGGTGAGGCGCTGGCACAGCTTGCCCAGGGTTGAGACTGTGAATGCCCCATCCCTGGAGTGTTCAAGGTCAGACTGGATGGAGCTCTGAACCTGGTCTAGTGAAAGCTGACCCTGTGCATGGCAGGGGGGTTGGAATGAAATGGTCTTTGAGGGTCCCTTCCAACACAAACTATGAAGTTGAACCTTGTATTTTGTGTAATTAGCATTGGGATCTGACTGACCTCTTGCCTCTGTGTTTTGAAGCCTGTTAACTGTGTGAAGGAGTAATTTCCACAAATGGCAAATCAAAAAACCCCTTCAACTATTTAGGGAAGTGTCTTACGTCTCACAGTTGTCAGGAAAGCAGTCTAGTATAAACTAGGAAAATTCCCCAGAATTTCAGAGAAGCTTTTGAAGACTTCATCTGATTGAAACAATAGAGGCACAAAGAGGAACTTTCAGAATCATTCCCAGAAGCATAGGCTGACAGAACTCTGGTGAGTGGTGAAATCCTACCCCAGGTGGGTTGAAAAGTTCCTATTCAGCAGTGAGACCAGCAGCTGTCTCAGGTCTCAACAGATTGTTGCAATGCAGGCAATGATCTCTATTCCCACAGGAGACATGAGAATAATTTAAAAACAGATAATTCAGCATAATTCACTTACCAGGTAAAGACAATGACTCACTCAGGAGGCTCATCTGAACTTGAGTGAGCCAAAAGGTGTCAAGCCAGTCCTTAGCATCAGTGCTGCAATGACGAGTGTTGCACCTGTACACTTGAGATACCATCCTCTGGTAATTACAGAGAAAATCTCTACTGCAGAGGACTGCAATTCTATATAAACCTACATGTTTAAGAAAACTCCATTTAGCACCAGCAGATCTAGCAGCATTTTACTCGTTGCTTTCTTTTAAACTAGTTTAGCAGGCTTGGCTGTGAAATCTGAGGGTCAGAATTATTTTTGCTAAATGCATTTAGGTTTGATGTGCTTAAGGACTCTTGTTGCCAGGTATAAAAATATTCATCCTGATTCTTGGAAAGCTCTCTATCTGTATCTGTTCCTTCTCCTGGAGCAGTTCCCCTTAACGAAGCACTCTTATTATCCAACAAGTCTTGTCTCGCACTGGGATCTGCTGCTATTTCTGTTGGAGCTTGCATGTAACACACCTGAAATCCCACACCTTCTTCTGCATCTTTCTCATGGACTGATACATAGCATGTGCACGGTACTGCAAGCAGACCTTTTGAGTTTCCCTGACCCCAACTCACTAGGGAACATCCACAGGTATCTGACAACACACACACCAGACACTACACTTGATAACTGGCAACAATTTTCCACTGCTGAGTTACCCACTTCATTTCATTTACCTCAGCAGTGGCTGAAGAGACAGAGGTAGAATTCAATGTCCACCTCCACTGGTTATCTTTTTATGCCTTCCCTTGATGAGGCTACCATCTTTTTATGACTACAACAGGTAATTCCATAGGATTCCAAGAAGAACTAATATTAATGTGTGTTCTTTGTCTGCCCACAGCAGAGCAATATTTACTTGACTTTGGTACTATCTTAAAACCTGGAATCTAGATGGGTCAGCTATCTTGGTTTATGTTTCTCTGGCTAACATGGTGATTCATTCTAGACTTTTTTCTTTCTTTGGTTTTGAGTTATTTCCATGTTCAACCCATGGTATCTAATCTTTGTGTTAATGAAAAAACAAATGTTAAAGTCTATCCAGAGAGGGAATAAAACAAAACAACCATGTCTACTGGAAGGAAAATTTACCTTTTACTTTAGGCTCAGAAGAGCTCAGACTGATCTATACTGCTGAAGAATTACTACCAGGACTAAGTCACAGAAATTTGAGGGGACTGTTTTGGCTTATAATAACTAACTTTTTAGAAACAGTTAATGATGAAGTTTGTTGAATGGCTTCAGGATTCATGAGAAATAGATTTGGCTTTTCTGGGCTTCCTATGAAAGTAATGTATAGAATGAGAGAAGGTTTTACCTAATTTATTATTTTTTATTATGCATTGTTAGATATTATATAGGTATCTTCAAGGTGTCATTTTCCCTAAATACTTACATAAACAGTATAAACTAACTGTCTGAATGAAGTATGTCCTGGGGCACAGTACAGAGAAAACAAAAGGACTCCACTTTGGGTGGTGTGTGCAAAAACTTATGAAGAAGTAACAGCAATAGTGAATTGCACTTTCCCCCAGTGTTTTCCTGGGACTGAATGCACAGGCTAAATGATGTAAATAACCACAGTGATTTTTAGGACTTGACAGATATGTGCATGCAGTATCCATGTGAACACAGACCAGGATGGAGACAGACTGATGAGCCAGGTCCAACCTCAGAGATACACATTTTCCAGTTCCTTGGATTTCTTCAGCACAATAAAATTTTTACAAATAAGTGCTGCTGCAGAAATGGCTGTTATGAAAAGAGAGGTGGTAATCACCTTTACGCCTTGTACGTCCTCTTGAGAATAACGAGTGTAGAAATGATGCAATTATAGAGATCATCACCAGCTGATGAAGTTCCCCTCCACTAAGACCTGGGACTGTTAATGGAGGTGGCCACAGGAGATCCCCACCTTAATAAACTCAGATCGCGACAGGAAAGCTGCTGAAGAACCTTGTATAAATCAGCGTCCCTCTCCCAAGCCTTGATTCCACTATGGCTGTGCTTTCCTCAGCAAGGTAAATTAATTTTTAAATATTTAGAAGGTGTTCTGCGCTACATCCCCAGGCAGAGGCCCGCCGGGGCTTTTTTTCATCCCTTTCCCCGGTACTGGCGACGGATTCCCGCGGAGCCGGGGCAGCATCCCTCCCTCAGGCGAGCGAAGCCACCTCACCTTCCCGCAGACTTCCCGAACTCTGCCCAAATCTTCCACCGCCACGGGCGGGGCCGGCTCGGCCCGTGCTGCCCGGTCCCTCCCTGGCCCTCCGCCCGCCCCGGCGCCCCCTC